>OZ002733.1:2500-273000 GCA_963924305.1 Polygonum maritimum
ACCCTAGACCCTAAACCCTAAACCCTAGACCCTAGACCCTAAACCCTAAACCCTAAACCCTCCCTCGATCAAAACTTCCCTCGCTTTAAAAATACTAGTCCAACAATAGCTAGGGTTATACCCTTCCTTAGCCTCTAGGAAATTTGAACAAGGATAATACCTAGCCTTCAAAATTTTTGCCACAAGCGAATCCGGCTCCTGAATTAACCTCCACCCTTGCCTTGCAAGCAAAGCAAGATTGAAAATCCTCATATCTCTAAAACCGAAGCCTCCCTGACACTTTGGCTTACACATTCTCTCCCAACTCATCCAATGAAGGCCCGAAAGAAATAATTCAGGAGCCGGAAGGTGGGCAATGGGGAGTGCATCAATGTGTGGCAGGATAGATGGTTGCCTCGACCGAGTACTTTCAAGCCGATAGGAAATTTTTTTGGTGGTCAGCAAGACTTGAAGGTGGCTGATCTTATTGATTGGGAAGGAAAACAGTGGAAGATGATGTTTATTAATTCCATTATGGTTCCTTACGATGTTGAGTAGTTAGCGACTATTCATCTTGTTGATGCACGACTTGAGGATAGGTTGGTTTGATACTACTCAGTTGATGGGAACTTTACAGTCAAGTCGTTCAGAGGAAAAATGCGCCTAAGACTGGAGAACAAGCGGACTGTTCTGTTGCTAGGACGATTTGGAATAAAACGTGGAAGTTAGAAGTGGCTTCGAGAATCAAATCATTCATTTGGAGGGCTGGAAAACAAATTTTGCCTTGTCTGAGTAACCTTGTTGCTCGGCATGTTGCTGTCGAGCCATGGTGTGGTATTTGAGGAAGGGCGGAGACTGTACTGTACGCCATGAGGGACTGCATTATCCCAACTGAAGTATGGAATTTCTTTCCTTCTTTACTTCATATTGGTGAGGTTGCACCCTCATTCATGGATTGGATTGATTCAGTGATGCAGATGCCCACGGAGGAAAGGAGCCTTTGGGCGTTATTATGCTGGAATTTGTGGAAGGCCAGGAATAGAGCCATATTCTTTGTTTTTTTTTTGACTCGGTGAGGATTAGGGACCCCTCTCAAGGCGAGAAACCTAGAGCATCCAAGTGAATGAGAGCTAAAAGCTCGTGGTGGTTCCGAATTGCTTCACATGAGTGACTGTGGCCCAGACTCGCAATTTTATCGGCCACAACAATGCGTTGGCTACTCTCATGTGAAATTTGGACTGACTCGAATCCATCTAGGGATACAAGAATATGAGCTACAACCCTTTAAATTTCCCAAATTTGGGCTGACTTGAATCCATTTAGGGATACAAGAATATCAGCTACAACCCTTGCAATTTCCCATGGGTACTTCAACCCTTGCAATTTCCCATGGGTACTTGACTAGACTTTTGACAACATTGGTAACCATTACATTGTCCCCTTCAATTTCAATTCTTCGGACATTACTTTGTTTGACCTTTAGTATTCTATCCCGGCCACAATGTCAGGGCTTAACCCATCAAAACTGATACTTTATCAAATATTCTTACGGTTCCTGTTATTGAATTTTCATCCATATTCTTAAGGAGCCGGTTCAAATAAAAACACACGCTATCCTACAAACTAAAAATGAATAGTAGCCATTAGATTGCGTGGATGGATGGCCACGATTAAAAGAGTGTCTCCATTTAATTTTTAAGGACGAGGGGGTAAAAGTGTCATTTTACGCGTTTAATTTGTTTTTTTTTCATCCGAACCCCTTCCTCTCCGATTTCCGTTGTTCGTTGGCTATGGCGTTGAAATGCTTTGATCTCGGTAACCCTAACCCTAGCGTTCTGGCGAAAATAACTTGTTTGATCCCTTGCTTTTCGTCTACGGTGTCTCCGTTTTCTCTCCGGTTTGATTCCTCCCGCCGGAGACGCTCGCAGATTCTGTCCACGGCGCTTTCGGCTATTTTCCGAGAGGACTTGGTGGTTCTGCATTGTTTCCGACGAGAAACCGCCGTTCGTTTCTTCAATTCGCTGCTCCTCAGGATGATTTGGTGAGCGGAACTGTCTCTCTCGATATCTGATTTGTGATGTTGAAATTTGGTTCGATTGTTGAAATCTGCGAGCTAGGCTTTGATTTTGAGGTGTTGGCCAATCTTTACTTTGTTCCTCTGAACTTTATTGGAAGTTTCAGACTCAGCCTTATTCAGATAAAAGGATATGGAGTTTGAGTTTAAACTGGATTGAAAGACTAATGAATCCATAGCACCTCTTGTGGCTTATGCTTTTCTATTATTCAAGTTAACAGTCTTCTTAATTCCTTTGACATCCTATATCTCATATAGTTGTGGTTTATTTTGATTTCAGACAACATCTGTCTTCACCGTTTCATTTAATTGAAGTTTGTACTTTTTTTTTGCAACCCATTACTGAATGATACTTGCTGTTGCATTTACTTCATGCTGAAACACTTAGAAGCTTTTGATTGGGCTCTTCACATTGATTATTGATTAGTACTGTGCATCTATTGCACTTAGAAAATGCATCCAAACTGTTTTAGATGCATAAAAATGTTGCCATGGTCAAATTCAAGTGCATCTAAGCCTTTAAACATGGCATGAACGGGCCAATGTTGGTATAAATGTACCAAAATATTAAGTGACGCTTGTTGTGAAAATTCATATTACATAAAGAAGTAAAACCTCATAGAGAAGTTGCTAAAATTTTCTGCCTAGACTCCTTTTTTCCCCTTATTATAACATCATAATCTGAGTTTATTATTAGAGAGGTTTTGAACTGTAATTCGTACTCGGTATGTTTGGTTTGGAATCTCACTTTAGCTTGTTGGGTATGTACCCAAATTGCCATTGAAGACCGAAGAAGAAGAAGAAGAAGCCAAGGCAAGCTGCGTTTTTTGGGGCGAGAGAGAAGGGAAACTCGGGGAGGGGCGAGAACACGCCCGAGTTTCAGCAGCCAAGCCCGAGTTTCGAGTCCAGAAGCGAGCGGCACGAAACGCGGGCAAGGGCACGCGAAACGCGGCCGCGTTTCATGGGTGCCAACCCGAGTTTCGGGTCCAGAAGCTCGGCTTGCAAAACGCGGTCAGGGACGTGCAAAACTCGACCGAGTTTTGCCCGGGGCATCCCGAGTTTTGCCCCGCGTCCTGGCTTAGGGTTTCGGATTATTTCTTTCGGGCCTCCATTATTATTTGCCTGATATATACTTGATATACACCTTATTGTAATTGTATCCACAATATTGAGAGAGTAAAAATCCCTGGCTTGGTAGTGCCCCCAGACGTAGTCCTTGTGACGAACTGGGTCAACAATTCTTAGCGTTCTTTATTGTTTTTTGCTTTCGATTCTTCGTATTGCTTGAACGATCTTCAAATTTCCTAACAACTGGTATCAGAGCTTCAGGTTCTTGCAATTGAAGATGGATGTCTCCAAGATTCCCATAGAGAAGTTTGATGGCTCAGACTTCAGTTATTGGCGGATGCAAATTGAAGACTACTTGTATAGGGCTAGTTTGCATGCCCCTTTGGGAGATCAACCGGCAGAGATGAAGGCGGATGACTAGAAGCTATTGGACCGAAAGGCAATGAGCCTGATCCTCTTGTCGTTGTCCAGGGATGTAGCTTGTCATACAATAAAGTCGAAGAGTACCAAGGAGATGTTGCAGACCTTGTCCGATCTCTACGAGAAGCCATCGGCGATGAACAAGGTGCACATCATGAGGAGATTATTCAATTTGAGGATGAAGGAAGACACTGCGGTGGCCAAGCATCTGAATGGGTTCAACATGACAATAGCATAGTTAAGCTCTGTGAAGATTGACTTCGATGATGAGGTACGTGCCCTAATTCTTCTCTCTTCTTTACCGGATAGTTCGGGTGGGACAGTTACTGCCCTAAGTGCTTCGGTGGGCAAGGAGAAACTGAAGTATGAAGATGTGAGAGATCTGATTGTGAGCGAAGAGATTCGCAGGAAGGAGTCAGGTACTACATCAGGTTCAGCGTTGAATGCAGGGAACCGGGGTAGGTCTGAATCAAAGAAAAAGTCATACAGAGGTAGATCCAAGTCTAGAGGAAAGGACAAGGAAAAGTCTACCAAAGACAAGAGCAAGGTACAGTGCTGGAATTGTGATGAGTATGGACACTATAAGCATGAGTGCAAGGCACCAAAAAAGTCTGCAAATACAGTGGCTGATGATAATGGTGATGCTTTGATTCTAAGTGTTGGGAGTCAACTAGACTCATGGGTGTTAGACTCTGGAGCCTCGTTTCATTCTTGCAGCGATGCAAGTGTAATGAAGAATTACAGTGCAGGAAACTACGGAAAGGTCTATCTTGCTGATGATGAGACCTTGGAGATTGTAGGCAAGGGTAAGGTGGATGTGAAGACACCGAATGACTCAACTCTGAAACTGCATGGAATCAGGTATATTCCGGGGCTGAAGAGGAATCTGCTATCTATTGGCCAGCTGGATGATGAAGGTTACGAGGTGACCTTTGGTTGTAGTACATGGAAGATCACAAAGGGGGCTATGGTGATAGCTCGAGGGAAAAAGGAGGGTACTTTGTACACTACAGGGGAAGTCCGTGATCGTGTATCAATCGCCAAAGCTGATGGTGATGTGAATTTGTGGCATTGTCGATTGGGTCATATGAGCGACAAGGGGATGAAGGTTCTTTGCTCTAAAGGTTTGCTACCTGGTCTTAAGTCTGTTGAGGTCGGGTTGTGTGAGGACTGTGTTCTTGGCAAGCAGCGCAGGGTCAGTTTCTCTAGAGATGGCAGAACTTTGAGAGAGCAGAAATTGGAGCTGGTTCACAGCGATCTATGGGGACCGGCGCCGGTAACGTCCCTAGGAGGAGCCTCCTACTATATGACTTTCATTGACGACTGCACAAGAAAGGTATGGGTCTATTTCTTAAAGCAAAAATCTGAGGCATTTGATTACTTTAAGAAGTGGAAGGCTCGAGTTGAGAATGAGACAGGTCTCAAAGTGAAATGCTTGAGGTCTGACAATGGTGGAGAGTATGAGCTCCGGGAATTCAAGGAATATTGTGCAGAAAATGGGATCAAGATGGAGAAGACTCTAAAAGGTACTCCTCAACAAAACGGGGTTGCAGAGCGCATGAACAGAACCCTGAATGAGCGCGCTAGAAGTTTGAGGTTGAAGTGTGGACTGCCAAAGATGTTTTGGGCAGAAGCGATCAATACTGCAGCGTTCCTGATTAATCGGGGACCATCAACTCCTTTAGAGAATGGCATTCCCGAAGAGGCATGGAGCGGCAAAAAGGTGAATCTGTCCTTTCTACGGATTTTTGGTTGTACTTCTTATGTGCACATTGCTGATGTTGACAGGAGTAAGCTAGATGCTAAATCTGTTAAGTGCACATTCGTTGGATACGGTGGTGACGACTTTGGATACCGTTTCTGGGATGAACGAGCCAGGAAGGTCATTCGTAGTCGGGATGTCGTGTTTGATGAAAAGGTGTTGTACAAGGACAGGCAGAAGGCATCTGAGGAGAAGAGTCTGAGTCCGGAGATAGTTGACCTTGATGTTGATGTTGATATTCCGAGTTCAGGTGGGAGCGATGAGGCTCAACAGGAAAACGACGACGGTAGTGAGCAGGATGAGTCGTTGGACAGTGACACCGAGCAGGTGGCTGATAGTGAGCCGAGTACTCCGCCAGCAGAGTTACGCAGGTCAGTCAGAGATCGCAGATCGCCTGATAGATTTTCGCCTTCTAATTTCTATCTATTATTGACAGACAGCGGTGAGCCTGAAAGTTATGCTGAGGCTTCCAACAGCAGAGATGTGAGGAAGTGGAAAGTTGCTATGGATGACGAGATGAGTTCATTCAAGACAAATGGTACATGGGATCTCGTCAAGCTTCCAAAGGGCAAAAAGGCGCTGCATAACAAATGGGTTTACAGAGTAAAGCAGGAGGCAGATGGGAGTCAGCGTTATAAGGCCAGGTTGGTTGTGAAAGGTTTTCAGCAGAAGCATGGGATAGATTATACTGACGTCTTTACACCTGTTGTGAAGATGACCACCATTCAATTAGTGTTGAGTATGGTGGCAGCAGAAAATCTAGAGCTGCAGCAGATGGATGTAAAAACAGCTTTCTTGCATGGTGATCTAGAGGAAGAGATCTACATGAAGCAGCCAGAGGGTTATGTGGCCAAAGGTAACGAAGAGATGGTGTGTAGATTGAAGAAGAGTCTATACGGTTTGAAACAGGCTCCCAGACAGTGGTACAGGAAATTTGATGCTTTCATGCATGAAATTAAGTATGTCAGATGTGAAGCTGATCACTGCTGCTACTTCAGAAGGATTGGACAGGATTACATCATTCTGCTGTTGTATGTTGATGACATGTTGATAGCAGGAACAAGTGCTCGAGAAGTGAGAAAGATGAAGGAGCAATTGTCCAATCGGTTTGCCATGAAAGACCTTGGAGATGCCAAGCAGATTTTGGGGATGCGTATTGAGAGGGATAGGAAGGCAGGCAAGGTGGTTCTTTCACAGGCTGAATATGTGAAGAAAGTTTTGCAAAGGTTCAATATGGAGAACGCCAAACCTGCTAATACTCCTTTGGGTACACAGTTCCAATTGTCAAAGAAGGACAGCCCAAAGAATGATGAAGAGCGCACCCAAATGGAGAAGACTTCCTATGCTTCAGCGATTGGCAGCTTGATGTATGCAATGGTATGCACCAGGCCAGACATTGCACATGCGGTGGGAGTTGTGAGTAGATTCATGGGCAATCCGGGGAAGAAGCATTGGGAGGCAGTGAAGTGGATTCTGAGGTACTTGAAGAGTACCACAAGCAAGGCTCTTTGTTTCCAGGGGAAGAAAGTTGAGCTTGCAGGATATGTTGATTCTGATTATGCTTCTAGTGATTTTGACAAGATAAGGAGTACTACAGGATATGTGTTTACACTTGGTGGTACTGCGGTCTCTTGGGCATCTAAGCTGCAGAAAATTGTTGCTTTGTCTACCACAGAGGCTGAGTATGTTGGTGTGACAGAGGCAAGCAAAGAGATGGTATGGCTACAGAATTTCTTGAGTGAGTTGGGGAAGGTGCAGTGTGACAGGGTGCTCTACAGCGACAGCCAGAGTGCAATTCACTTGGCCAAGAATCCAGCTTTTCATTCAAGAACGAAACATGTAGAGGTGAAGTATCATTTCATAAGGCATCTTATAGAGAAGAAGGTGTTGCAGCTGGAGAAGATTCAAGGAGCTAAGAATCCGGCTGATATGTTGACCAAGGTGGTACCCTTGGAGAAGCTGAAGCTTTGCATGGCTTCAGCTGGCCTTAGTACTTGAGCTGAAAGGCCGGCACTACCATTACCAGAAAGGGGTTTAGAAGTTGACAATTGCAATTAGGCTCCAGGTGGGAGATTGTTGGGTATGTAGCCAAATTGCCATTGAAGACCGAAGAAGAAGAAGCTAAGGCAAGCTGCGTTTTTTGGGGCGAGAGAGAAGGGAAACTCGGGGAGGGGCGAGAACACGCCCGAGTTTCGGGTCTAGAAGCGAGCGGCACGAAACGCGAGCAAGGGCACGCGAAACGCGGCCGCGTTTCGTGGGTGCCAGCCCGAGTTTCTGGTCCAGAAGCTCGGCTTGCAAAACGCGGTCAGGGACGTGCAAAACACGACCGAGTTTTGCCCGGGGCATCCCGAGTTTTGCCCCGCGTCCTGGCTTAGGGTTTCGGATTATTTCTTTCGGGCCTCCTTTGTTATTTGCCTGATATATACTTGATATACACCTTATTGTAATTGTATCCACAATATTGAGAGAGTAAAAATCCCTGGCTTGGTAGTGCCCCCAGACGTAGTCCTTGTGACGAACTGGGTCAATAATTCTTAGCGTTCTTTATTGTTTTTCGCTTTCGATTCTTCGTATTGCTTGAACGATCTTCAAATTTCCTAACAGAGCTAATGTAAATATCTCGATCAGATGATTTTCCCGGTTGATTGATGTTGCAAATTTCGTTCCGATTTTGGTTTTGAAGCTCATCTAATATTCAAAAATGTGGACAATTTGAAACAGAAATTTTTGTTGTATAAATTAGGAAATAGCTCGTTTACGTTTTGTTATAATCTAACTGTGTGGCCTAGGGCTAATGCTTTAGGTGGTAGTCATCAAATTAGGATGCATTCGTTTTGTTTGGGAACATTTTCAAGTATTCATATTCAGTATAAAATCTTGCTGATTATTGGAATATACAAGTATCGGTCATTGAATTAGATGGATTGTCAAAATTAGTATTGAGGTAATAGGGCTGTGACTATTCCCGCCATCAGAATTCAGAACTGAAATTGAAGCTCCCTTATGAATTTATGATACTATTTGAATCCTGATATGTAAACTTGACTAAAATAAATGACCACATAGAGAAGTCGATGCTTTGAACGATCTGTGAGATTGAGATGTTGCATGAATTTATCTTCTTCAAAGGACAAAAAGTCTCTTTCTGGTAAGTTTCAGTGGTTGTGGAAGCTTGGCCGTCATGCATCTGGTGAGGGGCCTTCTGATAAAGGTAACACTCAAGTTATAAAATCAACAAATGAGGAAAGTCAAAAGAGCACTGTGGTAGGACAACCATCACTAGCTGAAGAAATAAGTTGTAGCAGTTTCAATGTTAAGAGGGATGTTGCTGACCAGAACCTGATGTGCACTCTAAGGAACCTTGGACAATCCATCCTGGAAAACATTCAGGTATATTATTTGTTAGTTGCTTGACTAGTAAATGTATACCGGTGTTTCATGAATAAATAATTTGATGGATGCAATATGGTTCATGATTTGATGACCTATCTTCTAAGTATATGTCTGCATTTACTTCTCATATGAATTTTAAATGCCACAAATAGCCACATCACTCTTAAATGATAGGCAGTAAATTTACAAGGCAATAGATTTCTTTCTCAGAGTTAATTGATATCCAGAACTTACTAACCAGTCAGGGAACGTTGTATCAGGTGATTGAGTCGGTGTTCCAGCAAGATTTACATCAAGCAGGCTTCCTTGACAATTTGTCAAAGAGCGCCCTTGTAGAGAAGGGACAAGTCAGGGCCGTGTCTGCAATCAAGGAGCTTAGGAAGATTAGCAACCTTCTATGTTAGATGTGAGCCCATCTGTACTCATGGATAGCCCTTGCTGGCTGCCCTCTATGTATATAGCTTTTCTTTCTTGTAACTAAATTTAGCTTTTTCTGCTCATTCTTAAGATCAAGTTGATTTGTAGTGAATCCCTATGATCCACCTGATAAGCTGGTGGAGTGCAAAGAAAACTGCTCCAAAATTAAAAATTTTGCATTCTCTTAATAAAAGAAAAGTATCATAGCACTTCATTTCATGTCCATCTCTACGTTTACGGTTGTGAAATGGGCGCTTTTATTGGAGGGTCTTTGTGCATAGACTAAGTGTTCCTTTCGGAGGCTTACAATTCTTTCACATTGGTATTGAGGATCAGTGTGATCAGCTTGATTATATGTGGATTGGACGGTGGCTTTGATACCAAGAGGTCCATGATGTTCTTCTGATGGGCCCCTTTAAAGCCTAAAATTTGATAACAGTTTGAGGGCACCAACCCAACAAAAAGTTAGTTTTAAGATATTAACCTGAATACCCTTACGGGCCTTACCCACACCCAGTACGTATTATTATATACCTTAAGACTAGATCAATGACCTGATAAAATAGCATAAGAACCTTCACGTAATTTGCATATTTCTCTCATATGTCACGAGAAGACATTTCCACGTTCATTTTTATTGAACGTTTTGGATTGATAGACTGGTCGTGCTCAAATACGCGAACACAACAACTTTATATGTGAACGTACATCTAAACATGATACTCAAATACATGAACATTATACTCATATATGTGAACGTACATCTACAATACATGAACATGATACTCAAATACGTGAACATTATACTCAAATATGTGAACAGAGACATCACATTTTTATTTGAGTTAACATTGTGTTATTTGATATGTGAGCCATGTAAAAAAGGTATGATATATATGAACACCCGCATTAAATATATGAACATAGGCGTAAAATATGTGAACAAAGACATTAAATATGTGAACATATATAGATATATGAAATATGTGAACAACGCATGGAATATGTGAACAAAGGCATGGAATATGTGAACGAGATTAATATGCATTCATGTACCATATTTAATAATATGTGAACCACGACATAAAATATGTGAACAACCTCGTCAAATATGTGAACACCCAAAGAAAAAACGTGAACATGGAAACGGACATAATAAATTATTTCACATATTTAAACTTATTTATACTTATTTATGTGTCATATAATGCATGAACTTAAATGTATTAGAAATTTAGCAATCAACCTCTCTCTACTTGCTATCTCCATCGAATTATCTTACAAATGCAGCTTTGCTGCATTTGTTTTCACTATAACCCAACTTGTCATTTTATAATTTTATATATAGAGAGAGATCATGCTTTATAATTGTACAAATTCGAAAGCTTTACATATATGCGTGTAGAAATTTGACAGCATTAATCTGAACATACATCTAAAATACGTGAACACAAATACTTCATATGTGAACGCACATCTAAAATACATGAACATGATACTCAAATACGTGAACATTATACTCAAATATGTGAACGCACATCTAAAATACGTGAACATGATACTCAAATACGTGAACACAACTACTTCATATGTGAACTTACATCTAAAATACGTGAACATGATAATCAAATACGTGAAGATTATACTCAAATAAATGAACACTATACTCAAATATGTGAACGCACATCTAAAATATGTGAACATGATACTCAAATACGTGAACACAACTACTTCATATGTGAACTTACATCTAAAATACGTGAACACAACTACTTCATATGTGAACGTACATCTAAAATATGTGAATATTATACTCAAATATGTGAACGTATGTAATACCCGTAAAATTTTGATCCAATTTAATTTTGAAAATTTATTTAATATTATATGTTTCAAAGCCGAGAATTTACATAAATAAATTTCTCTAGCCTTCTCCGAGTTCAGAAAAATAAAAGTCGTATCTTAGTGGATTCATAAAATTATTTGAGTAATTTTTATTATCAATTGTATTTATTCGGAAGTAATTTTTGGACTACTAAAGAGCTTGTTAACTAATATCCGGATAAATTTATTTTCCGTTCCATTAAGTAATTAATTGTTTATTTAATTTGTCCCTTAATTATTAATTATCTGAGTGGGCATTAGTATTCTACCGATCATTTGGAACGGAGGCGAAAACATTTTGATACTTATTAAAATAAAAACGCGTTCTCCGTCCCAACTATATTCTTGCCGACGCCCAAATTGTGGAGTTGGTGGAGTTTTGTCGGCAATAGCTTATTCAATTTAATTAAACCAATCACTTTGCTAATGAGTGATGTTTAGTATTAATTAAGCCCCCATAAGTCGTCTTCAACCCCGGGCCACCCGAGCACCATCAGACAGGAGTGCTAATGGGAGCTGGTTGTCGCGCAGAATGCCACCGCCCTGCCAATCAGATTTAGTTTGTGTGCCCACTAATTTTTCTTAATCAAATATAATTAGTATAATTAGTATCATCAACATTTCAATTCCATATAAATGGAGGGGATGTATCCGTACACCAAGACCACACCAATCAAATCTGAGTCGTCTTCCCGAGCCATCTCCCTCCCTCGCTTCGAGCCACTGTTGCCGAGCCTTTCCTCGCCGCGAGCCGTCTTCGCTGTCGCCGCCGTCCTCCCTCATCGCCGAGCTGTTGCCGAGCCGTTGTCGTCGTGCCCGAGCCGCCTCCCTGTCGCCGTGAACCGCCACCGTTGTCGGACGGGCTGTGTTGCTGTGTTGATTGTTGTTGCTGTTTGAGTTGTTATATTGTTGCTGTGTGTTGGTTCGTGAGGCAGAGGAAGGAGGCAAGCTCCAAATCAGCCAAACAACAAACTGTAGGTTAGCTCTTTGTTAAATTCAAGTGGCCCTTTTCGTTTTTATTTTGTTGTTAAAATCTAACCAAGCCCATTAGGTGGTATAATTTTCATCTTTCTAGTTATTTATAAGGATGGAAAATTTTAAAGGGGTAATTACAAGATTAATTAATTAATTAAAGTGCCCAAACCTTCTACGTTAAAAACTCCCCGTTGCGGGTGATCTTATAATTAAAAAAAAGTTGAATCCAAATAACACCCGAATCCGAATTGACCCGACCCGAAATGATCCGATTCGAAGCAATCCGAAAAGGACCCGAACCGAACTAGACCCAAAACCGAACAACATCCGATCCGAACTAATCCGAAATATTACGATCCGAAACGACCCGAATCCGAACTAGAACCGAACCCGAACCGAACCGAACCGAACCGAACAAGACCCGAAATAACTATTTGACCCGAATTGACCCGAACCGAACAACCCGATCCAAACTGACCCGAACAACCCGAATTGCCAGGTCTATTCGCTCTAGTTTGAAACTTGCTGATGTCTTCACCAAAGCGCTTGGATCCCAACAACATTTCTTCTTGTGTCGCAAGTTCGGCCTTGTGCTCCCAAGTCGAGCTTGAGGGGAGTGTGTGGACTTAATTAGTGGACCCGGTTCTCCACTATGTTTAGCTTTATTTTGTTATTTTATTGCTGCATATATAATGCTCTTTTCCTTCCTTGTTAGCTAGTTTTTGCTCATAACTTTACTGAATAAAACCCTAGCGCCGCTTTTACTTTCCTCTGAAAGAATGAATGCTCATTGATTGAGCTTTGCTTTATGCTAGCCTTTGTTTAAGTCTTGATCTGTTGTTTAGTGTGGTTGATCTGTCCATCCAACTATCTATAGATGTACTACATATCCAAAAGTCCACAATCTTGTTTCAGTGGATGGGGATGAATGCACTTATCATTTATGCTTTGGCAGCTTGTGACATCTTTGCTATGATTGTTCAAGGTTTCTATTGGCGTTCACCAGAAAAAAACTTGGTAAACCTTTTCCCTTTGTAGTTTTGTTTCTGTATGTTACTGTGCTGTTGATGAATGAAATGTAGTAGTAAACACTTGCTCTTATGGAATCTGCTTTTATTTTCTCTGGTCCCTCATGTGCAATCTTGGGTGCGTGCTAAGTAAGACCTGCTCTTCTTCCATCATAATCAGTATATGAGTGAAACTATGCTTGAAAAAAATATCATGTCTAAAAAGCCATCCCTGTGAGGATAAGAAATGGTTAAAAATTATTAGAGGAGAATGGGCAATTTGGTGTGACAAGTAAACCATCACTTGGATTTTGTTTTAAAAAAATGAAACAGTAGTTCTCTCTTCTGGTTCCCTCCATTTGAAAATTCAAAATCTCTTTTGTGATCCTCCGCTGATGAATTTTTTTTTCTGCTTGTGCAGATTGATGGTACGGAATCATTAATTCGGGGCATATTTCACAGTAAAAGGTGGGGCACCTTAGCATTTGTACTGTTGGATCCGGTCTAGCAAAGGCCCATCAAGAACCAAGCTTTTCAAGGCCCAAATACCAATCTGCCAGCTCAATATCCCCCACATGTGGAAATGTCAACAGGCTAGCAAATACGAAGGGGCTAGCTAGATTAATTAGGGGATTGATTAGCTTCTTTAATGACTAATGGGGACATGAGCGGTTGTAATGGGGGGTTGTGAAATCAAAGATAAATAGGCTCTCTTCATGTAAGAAAGGGGGATCCTCACACCTCAAGAACACGAAATTATATTCAATCGCTATCTTCGATTCGGCCCGATCTTGGCTAGGATTTGTCGGTTCTCTAGACGAATTTTAGCTCAAACAATTTGGCGCCCACCGTGGGGCCGGAATCGAAAGGGTGCGCTTGAATCGATCTAGCTAGCAGACCGGACCTCGCTAGCGACGAAGGGCCGTCAGGCTAACGCAGGGGCCTTGGCGCTAGATACAACCGCGTCACCCCTCCAGCCACCGTGCTTGGGGTCTCAGTGCCCTCCGACGCCTGGGGTACCGACCGACCCACGACACCGCTAGCTGTCATCTGCTCTGGCGGCAACCGCTCACCCTCCCTCACTAGGGCTTGAGACTCGCTGGAGGTCATTCAGCAAAAAATTCAGAGAGCAAGTCAATATATTCACTGGCCAGATGGCTCGAATGACTGGGGTATCTCGCCCGGTGGAGCGGGAAGGGCTAGATGGCTATGATGAGTCCCCTTTCGTGGCTCGTATTTCTCGTGTCGAAATTCCTAGGAAATTCTTACTAGCCCATGTGCGCCTAGAAGATGGCCGCAAGCTGCGGAAGGTAGTCCAAGGCCAAGACATTCAAATGTTAGAGTCGAGTCACATGACTGCTCTGGATAGCCTTTACGCTCTAGAATCCTCCAGCAACGACGACGACCACAGTCATCGTGGTCCAGTCACCCATAACTACAAGAAATGCAGGTACCATCCAACCATTACTAAAGATCTTATTTTACAATCATGTTATCTAGAGGCGTAGTCCTTTGATTATGTCTAGAGGCAGAGTCTCTCGGCCATCTAAGAAATTACTCTCCATCCGCCGCTAGTTATTCTCTAGCTGTCACCTATTATTCTCTAGTTATCTCTAGATATTCGTAAGTTGTCGCAAGTTATTCGCCAGAAGTCGCAAGTTATACGCCAATCGTCGCAAGTTCACTGATAGTAGTCGCTAGTTAAAGCCACCCCTGGGTAGCTCCCACTGGGGTAGAGCATTATTCGCCAGATGTCGCAAGTCATTCGCTAGAGAACGCAAGTGTCGCTAGAAAACGCGAGTTTCGCTAAAAAACGCAAGTGTCGCTAGAAAACGCGAGTTTCGCTAAAAAACGCAAGTATTGCTTCTAAACGCAAGTGTCGCTAGAAAGCGCTATTCGCCAGAGGTCGCAAGCTTTTCGCCAGAGGTCGCAAGCTATTCGCCAGATGTCGCTAGCTATTCGCCAGATGTCGCGAGCTATTCGGCAAAAGACGCGAGCTATTCGCCAAATGTCGCGAGCTATTCGCCAGATGTCGCAAGTCACCCGCCAGTTGTCGCATGTCATCCGCCAGATGTCGCAAGATTATTCGCCAATTGTCGCAAGTCATACACCAATTACCGCCCCTAGGTAGCTCCTGCTGGGGTAGATCTTTCGCCAGCTGTCGCACGGAAATCTCCTATCGATTGGTACCTAACAGTTTACTGCTAGCTCTAACTAGCTACAGCCGATTCGCCAGTTGCCGCGAGTTTACTGCTAGCTCTAGCTAGCTACAGCCGATTCGTCAGTTGCCGCGAGTTCATCGCTAGCTCTAGCTAGGTACAACCGATTTGCCAGTTGTCGCGGGTTTGCCGCTATCTAACCTATCGCGCGCGTACAACTAATCGCTCAAAAACGCTAGCATTCGCTAGTTAATCCCTCGCTTGCTACTAAATGCATGAAAATGCTAGCGCTCGCTAGCTAGTCTGTCGCTTGCTGCTAATCACAAGAAACCGCTAGAGCACTCACGGGGTGCTAGAATAGTCTGGCTCACCTACCACTGACTAGCACGCACTAGCCAGATACCATATGCTAGACATCGCAAGTAATCGCTAGAGACCACACAAGCAACATCAAAGCGAGAACTCGCTAGAGATGCAAGTGATCGCTAGCGCAGTCAAGCATGCGCCCATCAATCCAGTGAATAGAGACTTCGGCATCAATTCAGCTCCCAACAGATTCGCCATCTTAGACTCCACAGTCGGACATAGCTATTTGATCCCATTAGGCTGGGGTACTCGATCGAAGTGTAAACGAATCAGATTCCGTCCAGCTTGCCTAGCAGATCCGAAATCTGATTCGGGGGTATTGTTGGATCCGGTCTAGTAAAGGCCCATCAAGAACCAAGCTTTTCAAGGCCCAAATACCAATCTGCCAGCTCAATATCCCCCACATGTGGAAATGTCAACAGGCTAGCAAATACCAAGGGGCTAGCTAGATTAATTAGGGGATTGATTAGCTTCTTTAATGACTAATGGGGACATGAACGGTTGTAATGGGGGGTTGTGAAATCAAAGATAAATAGGCTCTCTTCATGTAAGAAAGGGGGATCCTCACACCTCAAGAACACGAAATTATATTCAATCGCTATCTTCGATTCGGCCCGATCTTGGCTAGGATTTGTCGGTTCTCTAGACGAATTTTAGCTCAAACATGTACTACTCCAGATTGTACTGTGGGGCTTGTTTGCTGGTTATCTCCACCTCAAAGGCAAATACTTGAAGATTTAGGAGGTAAGCGAGCGATCATGTACAAAACAAAACGCAGCTCTCTTCTTCACATTGGTTAGCCTTTAGATTAAGCAATGCCTCTGGTTCATTCAAGTAGCTAGCTAGCTAGCAAAGCAAGCACACTTTGTTTTTGTTATACTCATCTCAATAGGTGGTTGTTGAGAATTGAGATACCTCATATTAGCTCATCCTTGTGAAAAAAGAAGTAGTAGTCATAGGATGATCAGGTCCAACTGTATATATTATGTTTTGATCGAGTGTATGATTGTTGATAGTCTCAGTCTCGTCTATAATGAGAAGAAGAAAAAAAGAAAAAGAAGAAATTGTATCCGTCTGTCTGATCTGCCCACGTGAAAAGTCTGGCGTTTTTCTTGGGACTGTGTAAAATGACGCATACATTCACCACCACCACCACCGCAAAAGCTATAAAAAAAAAAAAGGCATATTTGATTTTTATTCTGCATTTGTGTATTTTTAAAATTTTGTGTACATCTCTCTTTTGTGCGTATTTAGTTTGCTACCATTATATTTTGTGCAACTCTTGATCAAAAAAAATTATATTTTGTGCAACTAATTTCCCCTACAATCTACCTCGAAAAATACGAGATGACTTTTGGAATATACGAAAGAGTTAGAATAGGACTTTTACGAAAGTGGAACTCTTTGACAAAAGAATGGAGAATTTGTTGGGAACGTATTCTTGCACTTAGTGTCATTCTTTGTGATTAAACTCTCGTTGATAACCTATGACTCTACCAGCCTCATCCTACTCGTAAGTGCCGACGGGGAGGTGGTCCGAAGACGCTTAAGTACCAAGCCAATCTTGTCATTTTATAGGCGTTTTAGCAAATCGAGTTGACATTCAGATTGGAGATAGACATAGAATTATCCGAGAGCGAGGAAGGTATTCCATTTTGTACTAACCATCCTATAGGGTACATTAAGGTGTGCATGGGCACTTAGCTTGATTCCTTTTAGATACACACGAATATTACACTTAATTAACAAGTACGTTTTACGCGAGAGAATAGAAATACGGGCTCCTACGTCCCTTGGCGACTTTGAAAGTGCAAACACCACTCAGCGGTTGAGTGATATGGGTCATGACTGAGGGTTAGGTACAAAGTACGACAAGCCGAAATACAAACGAGTACATAACTTTTACACAACGCTAGATTCATGATATTCACACATAGGCCACACACATCGAGACCTAAGTCCACAACTAGCGCAACTAGAACAACCTATAAATAATGATCGATAAATCTATACAATAGAAATATCCTAGGTTAATTTTATTCACACATTTAGTTCCCAACAATTCATGAAAATATGATTTAAAGCAAATCATGCAAGTACGAAATCATGATCAAAAGAACCAAACCACTTGCCTAGAAATCAAAGCTTGAAGAAATTAACTCGACGGAAAAAGGAACGACGGAGACTTAGATCCTCGATGACGAACTAACTGGAAAGGTAAGGTAATTCAAAATAAATCATTACAATTTATTTTGGAGAAGAATCTAAAAGATCATATATAGCCATTATTTATAATAAAGGACTATAAATCCACCGACTCCATGTAGAGTTAATTTTGCAACTCTACCACAACGTAATCTGGCTAGTGATCATCGAATTTTGTTTTTTTCCTTCTCCTTTACTCTATGCTGAGTTTGTTATCTTAATTAGTTTGTATAAAGAGTTTTGATTTAGATGTCTTGTGTAATGTCTTTTTTTTTGTTCATATGTGTAATATATTACGGTAAGAGGATTCGAATTTATAAATTAATTATCATGGACGTTGTTAGCTAGCTAGAATACTGGAGTTGATTAAAAACTCCAGTATTCTATGATGTTTTGTGTAGATACTTATGTCAAAAGATTGATCAGTTGAGTTCACGGAACCCCGTACATCTAACATATCCACTAATTTTATCATTATCATGATACTCAATACATAGTTCACTGTCAAATAAAAATGTGATGTCTCTGTTCACATATTTTAGATGTATGTTCACATATTGGAGTATAATGTTCACGTATTTAAGTATCATGTTCACGTATTGTAGATGTACGTTCACATATTTGACTATAATGTTCACGTATTTGAGTATCTTGTTCACGTATTTTAGATGTACGTTTACATATTTGAGTATAATGTTCACATAGGAGATAGATTATGATGTAGGAAGGTTATCAGCTCAGCTCGAAGACGATCTTACTTGTCGGAAAGGGCGCCACCGGCGAAAGTGATCTTGGTCCTCCGATGTCGGTTTGGGGCGCACGATACCAACCTCCAATTTCATAGCCGATTCAAGATCAGTGAACCATTTATAGAACTGCATAAATCCAAAAACAAGCAAATTAAATAGAAGTTCATGTTTACTATAAGTCTAAAACTACAATGACCATATATATAGTATGATATCCTGTTAATATAAAGATATGTAAAATGAAGAGTATTACTACCAATCAATCCCAACTTTAGATATCCAAGGTAATCAGTTAAAAATATGTCAAAAGATTCGAAACACGCCCTACATAGTCCCAACTGAAGCTCTCAACCTACAAAAAATAAACATTATTGGTACACGTATGATCAATAAATCTTACTTGATTTGTGTTGACTAAGACTGCCTCTACGGCTAGAGAATCCTCTGAAGCTGCTTCTTTGGTACTCATCGACAGATTACATTCTTGTTCCATTATGCTTTCTTGTGCCTGTTAATAAATTGATGGTTATGTCCAACTAGACCAAATATTATAAGAAGTGAGCAAAGTATGCAAGAGAACTCACCAAACTATATGGAAATGGACGCTCTACAACTGCATGAGATAATGCCACGATTGCTGCTTGCTGTTGTTCTGTTAAAGGAGCATTCTGCATCAATAAAGAAACCAAAGATGCTTAACAAACGTATAAGAAATGTACAATCACACTTCATCCTGCATGATCAATGTTTTAAGGTCTACAGCTAAGCCATTGCTCAAGTGAGTCACTATTTATATCTTACATCACTCATTACTTTTAAATTCGTTTCCTTTGTACTATTCTCTTCACATACGAATCTCAAAACACTGAATCTAATCCCACGATTGAATTTTTTTTCGTGGCCAAAATCTGCATTCACTCTGCCTTGATTGCTCAGTTTACAAAAATGCAACTGTTAATATCTTCATCCAGTGATACTTCACCCATTTAACACAAGCACTAAGACATGTAGTTATTTCAAAGCTTGCTTAACCATTTCCATAGGTGTGTCAAACAACCATCATTTCCTCAGAAGCAATGGTTACAGTAACCGTATAAAACAGATAAATTCTCTTGATCTATCGGACAATCTCAACAGTTTGTCTCACACATCCACACACTTTGCATACAAGTCACAGAGAAAACACAACTGACAACCTTAGTTTTCAGGATCAGATCTGAATCCTAAAAAAAGATAACATTTTCTACCTTGCTACGAAAATGATCAAAACAAGTGAAAATCACAGCTAACTATAAATTACGATACAGATAAATGCATAAATTAGGGCCTGAGACATGAAAACTGATAATGGAGAATCGTCAAAACCTGTTCCCACGAGGAAGCGAAGTTGTATCCCCTAGAAACAGCTCCAGCTCTAGGAAGACTCGACGAGCCTGTCCTTGCCGGAGCCATTACAACACTCTACGCCAATTACACTGCTCAAACATCGAAATTCACCAGTAAACAAACAGGTCCGTTTGGATCTACGAATTTGAAAACGAGCCTCATGAATCACAATCCGAATTCCAATTCCGTTTCAAATTGGAAACCAAATCCGACTTATAATTCGGTGGGATGAACCATAGTATGATTCAAAATTCAACCACGAAGTCTTTTGCAGCGATTCGAAGAAGATAGTGAATGAGGCAAGAAGACGTACCGGAGCGAGAGACGGCGAGAAGTAGGGGAGACGATTGAGATCTCCGGTGGATGTTTGCAATGGAGATCCAGCTGATGCTCTGCAAACGCCACGCCCAGATAGCGGTCTCTTCTTTGATTGCAAAATCGACTACTGTACATGAGGGTAATCACGTAAATATGGCTCCCTCCGTTCCAAAATAGTTCTCCATAAAACAAGAGTTGTGTTCACGTATTTGAGTATCATGTTCATGTATTTTAGATGTACGTTCACGTATTTGAGTATCATGTTAACGTATTTTAGATGTACGTTCACATATGAAGTAGTTGGGTTCACGTATTTGAGTATCTTGTTCACGTATTTTAGATGTACGTTTACATATTTGAGTATAATGTTCACACAGGAGATAGATTATGATGTAGGAAGGTTATCAGCTCAGCTCGAAGACGATCTCACTTGTCGGAAAGCGCTCCACCGGCGAAAGTGATCTTGGTCCTCCGATGTCGGTTTGGGGCGCACGATACCAAACTCCAATTTCATAGCCGATTCAAGATCAGTGAACCATTTATAGAACTGCATAAATACAAAAACAAGAAAAATAAATAGAAGTTCATGTTTACTACAAGTCTAAAACTACAATGACCATATAGTATGATATCCTGTTAATAAAGATATGTAAAATGAAGAGTATTACTACCAATCAATCCCAACTTTAGATATCCAAGGTAATCAGTTAAAAATATGTCAAAAGATTCGAAACACGCCCTACATAGTCCCAACTGAAGCTCTCAACCTACAAAAAATAAACATTATTGGTACACGTATGATCAATAAATCTTACTTGATTTGTGTTGACTAAGACTGCCTCTACGGCTAGAGAATCCTCTGAAGCTGCTTCTTTGGTACTCATCGACAGATTACATTCTTGTTCCATTATGCTTTCTTGTGCCTGTTAATAAATTGATGGTTATGTCCAACTAGACCAAATATTATAAGAAGTGAGCAAAGTATGCAAGAGAACTCACCAAACTATATGGAAATGGACACTCTGCAACTGCATGAGATAATGCCACGATTGCTGCTTGCTGTTGTTCTGTTAAAGGAGCATTCTGCATCAATAAAGAAACCAAAGATGCTTAACAAACGTATAAGAAATGTACAATCACACTTCATCCTGCATGATCAATGTTTTAAGGTCTACAGCTAAGCTATTGCTCAAGTGAGTCACTATTTATATCTTACATCACTCATTACTTTTAAATTCGTTTCCTTTGTACTATTCTCTTCACACACGAATCTCAAAACACTGAATCTAATCCCACGATTGAATTTTATTTCGCAGCCAAAAGCTGCATTCGCTCTGTCTTGATTGCTCAGTTTACAAAAATGCAACTGTTAATATCTTCATCCAGTGATACTTCACCCATTAACACAAGCACTAAGACATGTAGTTATTTCAAAGCTTGCTTAACCATTTCCATAGGTGTGTCAAACAACCATCATTTACTCAGAAGTAATGGTTACAGTAACCGTATAAAACAGATAAATTCTCTTGATCTATCGGACTATCTCAACAGTTTGCCTCACACATCCACACACTTTGCATACAAGTCACAGAGAAAACACAACTGACAACCTTAGTTTTCAGGATCAGATCTGAATCCTAAAAAAAGATAACATTTTCTACCTTGCTACGAAAATGATCAAAATAAGTGAAAATCACAGCTAACTATAAATTACAATACAGATAAATGCATAAATTAGGGCCTGAGACATGAAAACTGATAATGGAGATTCGTCAAAACCTGTTCCCACGAGGAAGCGAAGTTGTATCCCCTAGAAATAGCTCCAGCTCTGGGAAGACTCGACGAGCTTGTCCTTGTCGGAGCCATTACAGCACTCTACGCCAATTACACTGCTCAAACATCGAAATTTACCAGTAAACAAACAGGTCCGTTTGGATCTACGAATTTGAAAACGAGCCTCATGAATCACAATCCGAATTCCAATTCCGTTTCAAATTGGAAACCAAATCTGACTTGTAATTCGGCTGGATGAACCATAGTATAATTCAAAATTCAACCACGAAGTCTTTTGCAGCGATTCGAAGAAGATAGTGAATGAGGCGAGAAGACGTACCGGAGTGAGAGACGGCGAGAAGTAGGGGAGACGATTGAGATCTCCGGTGGATGTTTGCAATGGAGATCCAGCTGATGCTCTGCAAACGCCTCGCCCAGATAGCGGTCTCTTCTTTGATTGCAAAATCGACTACTGTACATGAGGCTAATCACGTAAATATGGCTCCCTCCGTTCCAAAATAGTTCTCCATAAAACAAGAGGTTGGTTCGGATACAAATGCTCCTTAAGATACAAACTATAAATAAATATCAACCATTGGATTATGAGAATCTACGGCTGAGATCGATAGGGGAAGCTACATGGGAGATTTGGGTTTAATTTGGGACGGTGGTATTTTTGTAATTATACATATGCTCCTTAAGATACAAACTATAAATAAATATCAACCATTGGATTATGAGAATTTACGGCTGAGATCGATAGGGGAAGTTACATGGGAGATTTGGGTTTAATTTGGGATGGTGGTATTTTTGTAATTATAGGGAAAACTAGGGCAAAAGCGCCCTTTGGTTGCAAAAAAAAGTCTGAGATCACAATTCGAAGGGCGAAGGGCGATTCAACCTCGAGCGAAGGGCGAGGGCGATTTCTTCAACCTCGAGCCATTCGTTTCTTCGTTCAAGCAAGGGCGAGGGCGATTTCTGATGGGGAAGAAAGCAAGCAATCGGAAGAAGCGCCAGATCTCCGTTCACGAGTCGGTCGGCGGCGACTTCATGGAAAACGGTGAGAAGACGAGCGAAGTTCTGTCACTTTTAGGGTTTATAATCCGAAATCTCCGTGTGTTAGCAGGGGTGCTGTTGTTTAAGTCGGGGTTAGGGTTCTGTCTAGGGGTGGCAATTCGGATAATCGGTCGGGTTTCGGTCGGATAATTCGGTTTCGGGTTATTCGGATATGAACAGTATCGGATATAAACGGAAAATCGGGTGCATTCGGGTCGGGTCAGATTGGATCGGATATTCAAATTGTCGGATAAGTCGGGTTAGCGGGTTATAACCGGTTAATTTAATTCGGGTTTCGGTTGAGTCGGTTTCGGGTTGAGTCGGGTTTTTCAATTTTCGATTGAATCGGATTTCGGTTGAAGCGGTTTTCGGTTGAATCGGTTTCGCCTGAATCGGTTTCGGATGAATCGGATTCGGTTGAATCGGTTACGGTTGAATCAGTTTTTGTTAATCAATTTTTGATTGAATTGGGTCTCAGTAGAAATGTGTTTGTATAATTAGATTTTGATAGTTGGAATAGTGAATTGATCTAATTTTGATTTAACTATATTTTATATAATGTATTTTCTTTTTCTGTATTTCAAGTGTAAAACATAAGCATATATCAATATAATGATATTAATATCTACCATTGTACATTCTCAAAATTATATTCATTCTCGTGATCAAATTCATATTTCAATAAATAAGATCTTATATTTTGTCAAACAAATATATCTTTAGTAATGAATGATAATATTAAAGGGAAATTTCGTCTGGTACCCCTGAATTTTGTGCTTTTCCGGATGGTGCCCTAAAAAAAAACTTATTCCGTAATATACCCCTGAGCTTTTGTATTAGTTCGTCCCGTGCCCTTTTTCTTCTACCCTTCCATCTCCCGTCAAAATTTATTTAAATGAAAAGCAAAAATGATTGCAAATTTCTAAAAAGAAAAAGAAAAAGGAAACTTAGAAATTAAACACTTGGCCATTCACGTCTCTTGGTGGATGGAGAACGGGAGGCGGACGGTGGAAGAATCGTGGATTCGTGGGGGCGGCAGCCGAAGGGTCACGGAGAGCGGCAAGATGAGGCTGCGGAAGGATCGGGGGAAGGGCAGTGGAGGGCGGCAGAACGAGGCGGGGGAAGAAGGGGGAGCGGCAAACGTGGGGTTGTTGCCAGCAAGACAGTTTTAATGTGCGATTTTGAGATTTTTTTGGAATTGATCTCATTATAAATGAATTCGGGATGATTGGGGCAGCCCTTAACTTGATTCTTATCTTTACTTGTTTTTGGGTTCAATTGAGGATAATTTGTGTTTTTAATTTGAAATTGAGATTCTAATTTGCAGTTAGGGTTTTTTTCATTTATCATGAGAATTTTGTGTTTACATAACCAAGTATAGGGGTGAATTGTAAGTAGACAGTTATACTTATTGAAGTAGAAGATGGGTGCTCCTGAAACTAATTCCTGTAGTTTTCAACCTCAACATAATGAAAGAAAATGTGTTTTTGTTGGAGGAAGAAAGATGATACGAGTGCTACAGCCTACAAGTAGCCTTTTCCTTTTTCTTTTTAAATTTTAAAATTATTTTCCTTTTCATTTAAATAAATTTTGACGGTAGATTGACGGGGTTAAAGAAAAAGGGCACGAGACGAACTAATACAAAAGCTCAGGGGTATATTACGGAATAAGTTTTTTTTTAGGGCACCATCCGAAAAAGCACAAAACTCAGGGATATCGGACGGAATTTCCCAATATTAAATTATAAATATTTGTCAAATTACGATCAATAGTTTTAAAATAACATAAAAAAGAGATCATAGTTTAGATAAACATGATTATACAATCTCTTATATTTGCAATTTTGTATTACACTTTCTACTAATAATGGATTATGTTTTATATTCTATTATATAGAATACATACTAAGTTCGGATTATTTCGGATATACTATATAATTATCGGGTACAATCGGGTTCGGGTTGTTTCGGATGTCGGGTAGAATCGGGTTCGGATTGTTTCGGGTTTCGGATGTAACTCGGTTGGGTATTTTTGGATCGGGTTATTCAGGTTTCGGTTTGAAACCGGATTGAGATTTTCGGACGTAATCGGGTTTCGGGTCATTCTTAATCGGGTTGCTTATACCTCCGGATCAAATTCGGTCGGATTGAGTCGGTTTCGGATTTTATTTGATAAAACAAAATTTCGGGTCTCGGTCGGTTCTCGAAACGGATAATTCGGTCGGTTAGTTCGGATCGGGTCAGAATTTGCAACCCCTACTTCTGTCACATATGTTGAAGCTATGTAGAACTAAACTTGTTCTCTGAGTATAAGTACACTTTTGCTGAAGTGCTTCGATGATCGCAGTTTCCTTTTTTCGGTTTGTGATTTGCTGAATTTGATGGATGGATTGGTTAGTCTTAAGATTTGATCGCAGGATATGTGATTAGGTTTGTCTCCTCCATTCCTATTGAAATGGTACTTACTGTGAGTGGACGTTATCTGAATGCTAACTACAGCCGTTCTTTTTGAAATTAGTGTTACAAATGGGTGAGAGAGAGCGTTTTCGAACTTGTACACTCTAGGTGTTGATTGTTTGTAACTGCAGTTGTTGTACAACAGTTTAATCACTTCAATCCTAAGGATCTTGTGCTAATGTTTTATATTAGTTCTTTTTGGAATTTTTGTATTTTTTTTTTCATCTGCTTAGTAATTCCATTCACTTCTTTCAATCTATATATTTGGCTATATATTAGTTCATGGCCCATTTCATCACATGTTTCTTGGCATTTCATCTTAAACATTGTTCATGGTTTATACGTTAACATATTATTGCATAAAGCTTACTACATGTTCACATATTTACCTATCATGTTCACGTTTTTAAATACTATGTTCACATATTCTATGCATTTGTTCACAGATAAAATGGTAATGTTTCAGATTAAGCATGTTCACATATTTGTGTTATTTGTTCACGTGTTTTATCAAGATGTTCACATATATGTTTCCTCTGTTCAAAAATGATGATTCTCTCATCTTCTTTTTTTTTTTTATGTTTGATGAAAATTATTTGATTATCATATATGTTTTTTTCTTTATGTTCAGGAAAAGAAATCGCTCATCCACAAAACAAAAAAGCAAAAATGAAAATGAGGGAGGAGGTTGATAAAGAGAAGAAATCAATTGATATGCATTAGTTGGTAGAGGATGGGTAAAATAGAAAGTTGATGTGATTTATAACGTATTAGGAAGTTAATGTAGAACGGACTACATATTTGATGGTGTTTTTTTATTTATATTTTAAACATGGAAACGATATTTTGTAAATAGTACACATTATGACTTTGATTATGTTCGCGTATTTTAGATATGCATTCACATATTTTAGTATAATGTTCACGTATTTGAGTATCATGTTAACGTATTTTAGATGTATGTTCACGTATTTGAGTATCATGTTCACGTATTTGAGTATCATGTTCACGTATTTTATATTTACGTTCACATATGAAGTAGTTGTGTTCACGTATTTGAGTATCATGTTCACGTATTTTAGATGTACGTTCACGTATTTGGAGTATCATGTTCACGTATTTTAGATGTACGTTCACATATGAAGTAGTTGTGTTCACGTATTTGAGTATCATGTTCACGTATTTTAGATGTACGTTCACATATGAAGTAGTTGGGTTCACGTATTTGAGTATCATGTTCACGTATTTTAGATGTACGTTCACATATTTAGTAACATCTTTGGGGGTCGGAGGGTGATTCGGGCTATTTTGTACGAGTTAATTCTTGTATTTTAGGGCTATATTGAGAGTGTTTAGGTTAGATTTGAGCGGTATTGTAATATCTAGGCCGAAGACACAAGGATGCAAGAATCAAGAGTTGTAAGGCGTTTTGAGCTGTCTGCGCGACACCACTTGCTTGCGAAGGCTATATCTTGAGGTACAAAGGTCGGATTTAGCTGATTCCGGTGCCATTAGAAAGCTAACTTCAAGGGCTTCAATTCATATTTTTACACCGAGGTCAGATTCCAAGCCGAAGATGGTCAAAACAGCCTCCAAAGTGACACTAGGGGTTCTGTCGAGATTCCGCGACCGCGGCCTGGACGGGGCGACCGCGGTGGCTGCCGAGACGAGAAGTTATTCTCTGTCGTAAAAGCGCGGGCGCGGTGAGAGCGGCGCGACCGCGGCGATGCCGAATCCGAAGCGGGCCGAAATCTTTCTATCTTGTTTCCTTTTCTATCTTTTGCCTCTTTCCTTATCTATCTCGTGGAGCTTGTTCCTTGGGCTATATAAGGAGGAGCCAGCCTTAGGTTTTTAGTATCTTCTTTCTCATAATTCAATTCTTTAGCTTTAGTTTAGTTATGGAGAGCTAGTCTCCTTGGGTTTGTTCAAGGGAGAAGCTCTGATGTATGAACTCCTGAGATTTTGGTAATTGATTTCTATCCTTTGGTTAATATTGATACTCTTGTGCTTCATCCCATGATTTATGTTTGATTTTATGAGTCTGGCCAACTTGTTTGATTGACTTAGATCTATTGTTTGAATTAGGATTGGTTGTTGTCTATGCATCTTTCCTATTCTCGAAACAACTCTATTTTAGGACCGTGGACTAGTTTAGGGAAGAGTATTCAATGGTTTAATTGTGCATGAGACTCGTAGCTTGATTGCATGATTTGATTTCCTAATATCCTTGTTCTCTATGCTAATTCTAGGTTAAGTGTCCTTGCCTAGGGTTATAGAATTGCTTGGACCGTGGACTTGCGATTGTTAATGATCAGGATAGGAATTAACCATAGGTGTGAATGAAATCAATGGATGAATCTATGATCGAGTGATTATTAAAGAGTGGATCTTTTGAATGAACCTATTTCCCATATTTGTTTGTTTGATTTGTTATTTGTTTTCCTAGGTTAGTTTAGTATAGATTTCTCTCCTAAATCCCCCCTTTCTTTGGTTGATAATTATATTAGTACTAGAAGCCATAGTTCTCTTGGGTTCGACCCCTTACTTACTTGTTATACTTAGTTTGTAGTTTGGGTTATTTATCTTTGATCTTGGCACGACGACTTTAGCCGAGTCAAATTTTGGCGCCGTTGCTGGGGAACTTTGGTTTCTTTCTAGTATTAATATTTTTTGGCTTTGTGTGGACCTATCTTACGGTCCGCACTTGTATATTCTGATGTCTGCTTTTAAGTTTTGTCAGTTGCAGGATGAGCCCTTTCATGGGTACTTCACTAGGTGTCAGGAACAATTGTTTGAGCTTGCATCGTGGGGATTAGACGTAAAGATTAAAGATGCTTGCGATTACATCTTTGGTGGGGTGACTCATGAGACCCTACTGATGTTGTACCGCAAAAGCGAAGGAAAATACGTCATCTGGGAACCCATGGACCAATGGAATTTCTTTTGTGGGATCCGAGCCGACGAGGTCAAGGAGTTAGCTTCTGTCAAAGATCCGCGCCCGCGCTCACCAACCCGCGACCGCGGAAATTTGACAAAACCTATGGAGTTTTCTTCGGATGAAGAGCCGCGACCGCGGTCCCCTGAGCCGCGACCGCGGTCCCCTGAGCGCGCCCGCGGAAATACCCCAGAGGCATCCCCCGAGTTCTCCGGAGAAAGGCGACCGCGGCACTCATGTCGCGAGGTCCTCGGTGCCCCCTGCTTTGAATGTGCTACGGTGGAAGGGCACTACTACCTTCCTCGTAGCTCATCCCCTGTTTCGTATGAGGAAACGGAGGATTTCCCCCTGGAGGAAAACCGCGACCGCGGCCCACAAACCGCGCCCGCGGCCTCTAAGGAGGCTTGTCCGCCGGTGCTCAAGCACAAGCCTGTTCCCCCCAAGAGGCTCCCTAGGCGTGTTCCCACAAGGCCAAAAGAATCCATTCAGAATGAGAGGACTAAAGAAGAAGTTGATTGGGCGGTATTTGGTGAATTTTGGGATGGTTTGGAGCAAGAGGAGGTTCGAGATGATGATATGGAGATTTCTTCTTCACCGTCAGAAAATTTCGCATCCCCCTCCATGGAGATTCCTGAAGTCAGCCTTGACGATCCCTATATCCTTTACTCCACTTCTTCTCTCTCTTTTGATCCTGATTTTATTCTTACATGCCAATCATTCATTAAGGATTCTATCTTTGAGCATGCTAGGGTAGGTGATGAGTTCTTCCATGTTTTACCTCATGATAGTGATAATTCAACTAAGGGATTTGCATGCTTTGCTAAATACTTTGAAAAATCACATAAATCACCTAATTGGTTTCACTCTAGAAAATCTCACCCTAATTGCTCAAGCATGTTTGATAGGTTAAAAAGGAGTTTGAATTATTTCTTATTTCTTGTTAATTTGTCAATATGCTATGAGTCCTGTTGTAAGATAGCTGTGCAGGACTTTGATTTGATGCTCAGGGCATTGACGATGTCCGATCCTGAAGACGTCGAGCCAACGACGTTAACCAAAAGCGCTGCTTGGGAGGCAACCCAAGGATTAGTTTAGATTGTTTTTCCATTCTTAGCTTAGGATTTGCTTGTTTTTCTAGCTAATATGCAGGTACTAGGTCCGAAAGGACACGCCTGGCGTGATACCGCGCCCGCGCCTCCTTGGCCGCTCCCGCGGTGGATCACCAACGCGCCCCGACGAACAGGTACTAGCCCGTGTTCGCGGCAACCATACTGCGTCTCGGTTTTAGCTCGTTTTTATTTTGAAAAAAAAAAGAAAAAAAAAACAAAACAAAAAAAATATAAAAAGAAAAAAAAAACAAAACAAAAAAAAAGACAAAAAGAGGACTTTTTGGTCCCATTCTACCTCTATATTTTCCATCCATCCATATCCATTTTATCCATCTTCTATCTTTCCACCTTCTATTTCTTCTTTCCATCCATCTTTGTACTTTCCATTCTTTGGCTATGTGTAAAAGCCTAAGTATGGGGGAGCTTTGTTCCCCCGGGATTTCATCTCCACGGCTCGAGTTCAAGTATTCATCTATCTCTCGAGAGACGAGCCAAGATACGACGGTTGCTTATACATCACTTTGCTCTAGACGAAGTCGCGACTATGCTCCTGCACATATTCCGCGCCCGCGCTTCATCAGCCGCGCCCGCGGTGACCACCTGAAGATGACTTCGCTCTCTGCCGAGAATCCGCGCCCGCGCCCCTTGTTCCGCGCCCGCGGTATGCCCACAGATTGGAAATACGAAGCTTCATTCTTCTACCACCTTTGAAGAGTTCTTCCATTCCACCTCTCTTCATCGATTGTGAGTCTTCTGATTTCCTTCTTCCTTGCTTCTATCCTTTCTCTTTGCTTCATTGAGGACAATGAAGGATTTAAGTATGGGGGAAGGAGTACTCGCATTCGCTTAACTTAGTTAGCTATTTGCTTCAGATTTTTGATTTTCCTCTTTTCATGGAGCACTTGCACCATACTTTTTGCATAATAAAGAAAGAAAGAAAAAGAAAAAGATAGAAAGAGCCATAAAAATTGAAAAAAGGCATACAAATCCTGGGATGAGTCGAAAACCCGAAAGGGCGGCTCAGGTAATAAGCAGGTAACCCGGACCAGCATTAGGCTGGGGTAATATGAGGTTCATGAGTGTTGTGAGTTTTTGTGAGCACACCTATAGAAAAATGAAAAGAGCGGTTAGGTGAAAACCCGAAAGGGCGCCTAAGCAGAATTGAGAGGTAAAATTCGAGTGTTTTAGGATTCATTCTTGCTTGGGGACTTTGAGGCTTACATGTTAGATTTGGGTAGATCCTAGGTTGCTCTCTTTCATGTTTTTAGGGCTTGAGTGTTATATCATGTTGTGAGGTGTGTGTTTGAGCTTCATTGTTTTATGCTCATGATTTCTCTATATTTTTGGGTTCGGGTTGTGAGCTGAGTGTTTTATCTTCCCTTGTATTTCCTGAGATCTTAGATGTGCTGATTTAATTTGTTATATTTGTTTTGAGCTTACTCGAGGACGAGCAAGATCTAAGTATGGGGGAATTTGATTCGGGCTATTTTGTACGAGTTAATTCTTGTATTTTAGGGCTATATTGAGAGTGTTTAGGTTAGATTTGAGCGGTATTGTAATATCTAGGCCGAAGACACAAGGATGCAAGAATCAAGAGTTGTAAGGCGTTTTGAGCTGTCTGCGCGACACCACTTGCTTGCGAAGGCTATATCTTGAGCTACAAAGGTCGGATTTAGCTGATTCCGGTGCCATTAGAAAGCTAACTTCAAGGGCTTCAGTTCATATTTTTACACCGAGGTCAGATTCCAAGCCGAAGATGGTCATAACAGCCTCCAAAGTGACACCAGGGGTTCTGTCGAGATTCCGCGACCGCGGCCTGGACGGGGCGACCGCGGTGGCTGCCGAGACGAGAAGTTATTCTCTGTCGTAAAAGCGCGGGCGCGGTGAGAGCGGCGCGACCGCGGCGATGCCGAATCCGAAGCGGGCCGAAATCTTTCTATCTTGTTTCCTTTTCTATCTTTTGCCTCTTTCCTTATCTATCTCGTGGAGCTTGTTCCTTGGGCTATATAAGGAGGAGCCAGCCTTAGGTTTTTAGTATCTTCTTTCTCATAATTCAATTCTTTAGCTTTAGTTTAGTTATGGAGAGCTAGTCTCCTTGGGTTTGTTCAAGGGAGAAGCTCTGATGTATGAACTCCTGAGATTTTGGTAATTGATTTCTATCCTTTGGTTAATATTGATACTCTTGTGCTTCATCCCATGATTTATGTTTGATTTTATGAGTCTGGCCAACTTGTTTGATTGACTTAGATCTATTGTTTGAATTAGGATTGGTTGTTGTCTATGCATCTTTCCTATTCTCGAAACAACTCTATTTTAGGACCGTGGACTAGTTTAGGGAAGAGTATTCAATGGTTTAATTGTGCATGAGACTCGTAGCTTGATTGCATGATTTGATTTCCTAATATCCTTGTTCTCTATGCTAATTCTAGGTTAAGCGTCCTTGCCTAGGGTTATAGAATTGCTTGGACCGTGGACTTGCGATTGTTAATGATCAGGATAGGAATTAACCATAGGTGTGAATGAAATCAATGGATGAATCTATGATCGAGTGATTATTAAAGAGTGGATCTTTTGAATGAACCTATTTCCCATATTTGTTTGTTTGATTTGTTATTTGTTTTCCTAGGTTAGTTTAGTATAGATTTCTCTCCTAAATCCCCCCTTTCTTTGGTTGATAATTATATTAGTACTAGAAGCCATAGTTCTCTTGGGTTCGACCCCTTACTTACTTGCTATACTTAGTTTGTAGTTTGGGTTATTTATCTTTGATCTTGGCACGACGACTTTAGCCGAGTCAGAGGGGCAGAGGGAGAAGTGGAGGAGGTCGGGGTGGTCGTGGCAGGAGGTGGCGATCGGGGAGAGGTGGGAGAAGAGGACCAGATCCAGGTATTTGGGAGAAGGGAGAAGGGAGTGGAGACGAGAGGGAGAAGGTCGGGGGGAGTGGGAGAGAAACAAAAACCGAAGGGTGAGTGGGAAAGAAGGTTTAGAATACCATACCATATTTTTAAAAAAATGTAATATCCATACGTTTTTGTGCTACGACAAAAAAATTGTAATATTCATACGTTTTTTTGCAACAACTGTGTCGTTGCCATACATGTATAATATTTTTGGCAACGACACCCCTTGTTGCAATATTCATGGTTCGAGAGGTCAAAAGAACTATGAAGTTAAGCGTGCTAGGGCGAGAGTAGTATCAGGAAGGGTGACCTCCTAGGAAGGCCTCGGGTTGGCATGGGATTGCGCTTCTAGGGCCTCAAGCCTTACAAATGGTATCAGAGCCGACTTTGGATTATGAGTTGGCTTGGCCGGAGGGTGGTCCATGGGCCTTGACGAGGTCATCAAGTGCTTAAGTGGGGGAGATTGTAACACCCCGAGAATTTATAAGGGATTGAGGTGCTTCCCATGCCAATAAGAGCTCTTCCTTTTCAAGGTTCGAGAGTTCAAAAGAACTATGAAGTTAAGCGTGCTAGGGCGAGAGTAGTACCAGGATGGGTGACCTCCTGGGAAGTCCTCGGGTTGACATGGGATAGCGCTTCTAGGACCTCGGGCCTTATAGCAATTGTGCTTCCCACATGGAGAGTTGAGAGGAAAACAAGCTCTCTTATAAGTGCATGAGTTACTCCTCCTATTGCCAATTGATTTTGGGATGAAACCCCATGGGCTTGTGAGATGGGCTTGACAATTGGGCCTGTCTCCCCTCTAACAAGTGGTATCAGAGTCGATGGTATGACTTAGGGACCGGGAAGGTTCGCCGTTATCGGTTGTCAGGGATTCACAATTGAGGGGGAGATTGTTAGGGTTGTAATTGTGCTTCCCACATGGAGAGTTGGGAGGAAAACAAGCTCTCTTATAAGTGCATGGGTTAATCCTCCTATTGCCAATTGGTTTTGAGATGGAACCCCATGGGGTTGTGAGTTGGGCTTGGCAATTGGGCCCGTCTCCCCTCTAACAATGCCATCAATTTGTGCATCACGATTGCATGTTTGGTTACGAAAACTAGTGCTTTGTTCATGTATATATATTTTGTATTTGTGCATCACTATCTTGTATATGTGCATCACTATTGAACAATTGTTTTTAACAGGGTTGTCCAATGATTTTTGAAGGCCCTGTGCGAAAAAAATTATAGGTATCCAAAATCAATCTATAATATATATTAAAATCGAGACCTTTCAAGCCTCCACGTTGATTCTGGCCCCGCCAGATGTTAATAAATTTAATTTTGAAAATAACTTTTAATGTCTTTCTTATTCATATTAATTGCACGCCTATCATCTAACTCTTTTTTTTATAATTTCTATCTTTTCCACCTAATATTTATCTTTTTTAACAATTTGCTTTGTCATTATTTTTTATCCCATAAATTTATAATTTGAGTAACAAATATCAAAAAATATATTTGAGAAATGTCTAAAAAAATATAAACTAAATTTGTGTTATAATTTATCAATAAGAGTAACATAATACATTTAATAACGACAATTTAATTAATAGTACCACTTTAATCTGTAATGAATTTAATAAGAAAGATTATATTATATATATTATAAAGTAATAACATATAATATTCAATAATAACGATATAAGCTGAAATAAATTTATTGAGATAATATATAGTATAAAGTAACAACAACAAAAATGATAATAAATATTATAGAATAAACTAATAATAACAATATCAATTATATTGAATTTTTTTAAATTTGATATAAAGTAAATGATATTTACATAAAGTTAAAGTTGGATGGAAGCCTAGAAACAAGCTGGGCCCCCACACCCTTCTGAATGCAAAAACTCAATCTATGAAAAAAAAAGTACCACTCTTAACATTGTTAGAGCGGCTAATAGCGAGAGACTTAATACGCGAGAGCGTGTCTAAAGCCTCCTTCTCGAATTTCCCAAATGTAGAAAAAGCGAAGGGGCCGGGATAAATTTGTATCCATGCTCCCTCCGTTTCAAAATACTTGACCATTTGGACATTGCACATATATTAAGAAAAAAATATTATTCCTATATTACCCCTATAAAATGTAGAGTCAATTATTTGTTTAGAGAAATATGAAAAAGTGTAGTGATTATGATAAAGATAATTATTAGGGATATAAATGGAAAAAGATGGGAAAAAATGTGAAATGGACAAGTGTTATGAAACAAGAAAAAGCGAGCATATGGTCAAGTATTTTGAAATGGAGGGAGTAATATATAATAGCATAATAATATATATACTATAACATGAAGGAATGAATTGAAATGGGGGCAATTAATGGAAAAATGTTTCAACTTTACATGTAGGTCTGATTTAAAATTCAAATTTGATTTGCATTTCAAACAAAAGTCTAATTGCTGAGTATTTATGAGAATAATCTAATGAATTTGGTTGATAATGTTAAAGTAATCTTTAACATTTAATCTTATTTATTTTCTATAAATTTTACATTTAAAAAAGTTATATAACTATAGTGAAGATTTGTTTCCATAAGACCATGTATATATACTAGATGAATTTGGTGTAATATTATGTTAGAATAAACCTATATGATTTATTTGTGAAATTTTGACCTAATTTCAATTTCTTAAATACTAAGTTTGTATTTTTGTAAATCTACACTTGGAAATTTAAAAAAAGTTAATGTGAAAATTTATTTCCAAATTGGGATATACATTATCGAACAACAATTTTAAAATTAAATCTTTTTTATTATGATTCTTTTACCATCAAATCTATAACTTATCAAATATATATATTAGTTATTATATTGATTTTTTATATTATATGGATAGAAAATGTATAAGCTCATTATATTAATTGAAGAATTTATTATTTTTTAAAAAATATTAGGGATTTTCTTTTAGGATTTTAGTTTAAAAAATGAATGTTTTATCCTATCTTATTGTTCCTATGCACTTAGCATACATATATCTATGATTCATGAATATATAATAATATCTAAACACATATTTAATATACTGATATATGTACATTAAGTAAGTATGTTAAATGGTTTTTTTTTCAAACAAAGTTCAATTAAAATTTGAACAAAATCCGCGCAAGGCGCGGGAAAATACGCTAGTTAATAAAAAGGTTTTGAGTGGAAGTGATAGGAGAGGAAAGGAAATTTATAAGGGAACGGGAAGAAAAGTGAATTCCCCCAAAATTGACAGGATTTGGGTAGATTGCGAAACATGTTTTAATTTAAAAAAAAAGATCAAAATATTTTAATTTGTTTTGGTTTGATTTCCTTTCTTTTCCTCTCGTACACAAACAACATGTGTAAAATTCATTCCTTTTCGTAATTAATTGAAGGTTAAGGTATGTACATCATTCACGTAGTACGTTGTCAATTGAAGGTTGATATTTTAAGTGTAATTGATTTAGGTCAATAAAATAAAGGTTAATATTCACGTAATTAATTGGTTTTGTGTTGAAATAGGTTAATTCGTGGTCTGTCTCTACATTGAAAAAGTTTTAATCACATTTTATTTATATGATCAAAATATTAAATTGTCGATTGAAGGTTAAGGTGCATACATCATTCACGTACTACGTTGTCAATTGAAGGTTGATATTTTAAGCGTAATTAATTTAGGCCAATAAAGTAAAGGTTAATATTCACGTAATTAATTGGTTTTGTGTTAAAATATGTTAATTCATGATCTGTCTCTACACTGAAAAAGTTTAATCAGATTGTATTTATATGATCTACTTATTTATGTATTATTAATTGATAGGTGATATCAATGGCCAACTTTATTGACATCTTACAAAAAAGAAGACCAATTATACCATCATAGTCCGCAATAACAAATAAAAGATGATAAGGACAAAGGGTTATATTAGTATGCCTTTATTTGATAGACTAATAGGTGGTAGTAAATGTGATCTGTCTCAATTTTATGTCTCATGCATATGTTGTTGATTTAGGGTTAAAAATTTAGGCAAAGAGTGCACTTACTAGGTGTTATTGTGCATGTTAGGGCTTCATCCATGTCAAATTGTCGATTAGGGTATTATTGTGCATGATTTGAAAAAAATATTGTACATGAGAACAATCCAATGACAAAGGCATTTAGGATGGCCAAAAAAAGATTTGTAGAAAATAGGTATAATATTAACTATAAAATAAAGATTTTCAATATTAACCACTTAGCTTGGACATCGAATTTGTACGACACTTTTATTTTATATTATATAATAAAGATTTTGATATAATAATTAATAACTTAATTATAAGATAAAATTTTAATTTTAAATACACTGAATTGCATGAAAAAGATTTTGCCAAAAACCCAACTAATAGCCTAACACGTTGATTTCCTAATATTTTCTATACCAATTGTTCTTTAGATTCAAAATATCATGATCTTCGAAATATATTATAATAAGATGTTTTTTTTTTGGTCTATTCATAGATATAGAGGCAAAATATTATGATCAAAATAACTACATGTTTGATTTGGGTATACCAAGTTGGTGCTTTGCATACTAAAATATAAGTTAATATAAATTGCATAATAATGTATTTTATTGAATATAAAATATAAGTACATGATTTGCATAATAACATATTCTCAATCAATCATTTAACAATTAAAAACTTCTGATATTCGATGAAACCAAATTATGTTAAAACTTCTATTATACATTTCACGTTAATATTCAATTTATTATCTATCTAAAAATAAAGCTAAAAATACAAGTCGTGCATCATACGACGGGTACAATACTAACTAGTTAGCTTTTATATCCATAAGTTGCAGTTCTATATGTGGGGACTTATCAGGCTTAGTTTCAGTAGACGGGCCGACCTCTCAAACCAATTCCTCGCACAGGCCCAAGTTCATTCAACCGGAGTAGTACACTGCCGTCCAATCTTATCTGTTCCAATCAACAGTGTACTTTTGTCTAGCCGCAAGCCCCCAATTCATTGATTTCTAGTAACCCTACATTGCCTCGCCCCCTCCCCTCGCCCCCAATTCATTGTTCCAATCAACACCCTCTCTCGCTGCAAATTGAAGGCGGTTGCAAATTGAAGGAGGTAATGGGAGAAGTATCATCATCCAATTGGGTAGGGATAGCGAAATCGAAGAGGAGAAAGCTTGAAATCTGCAAACGGGCATCATCATCTTCATCTTCAAAGCAGCGGCGTTATTTGCCAGAGGATGTGACTCGGGAGATCCTGGTGAGGCTTCCTGTCAAATCAATTTTGAGATTCAAATCGACATGTAAGAACTGGTGTTCTCTCATTCAATCCCCTTCATTCGTCGATTTCCACCGCGCACGCCCCCATCAGGACCACGCCAATGAGCTCTTCTTCTCTCGTAAGCTCTTCTTCTCTCGTGACGGTGTAGGGCTCACGCCAACCGAGCCCTACGTCGTCTCGTCCTTGTGCTCGGAGAAGAATGAACCCACCACGGCCACCCCGCTCTTTGATTTTAAGCTGCTCCGACAAGCCCTGGCCGGTGCCGAGGTCGTCCCTCCTCTAAAGAGGACGCGGCTGAGTGACGCGCCTGGCGTCTTGGTGCTCGGCCCGCTGAGCAACGGGATCAGCTGCGTGGTCGCTGAGGAGTTTGTTGATCACGAACCACACGTGTGCTACAGCCATACCAAGATGGCGTTCTGCAATCTGAGCACGAGGGAGTTCCGTCTCCTCCGCGATCCTTTCCCTTTCACCAGGAGGGGCGGTGACCTAAACATGCGCGTGTATCTCAAGCAATTCTACGGATTTGGTAGCGTGGTGGCTCAGGACGACGACGGCGGCCACCTCGACTATAAGGTGGTCGCCATCAAACAGGACAACAACCATGTGAGATCAGTCAACACTCAGGCTGCGGTGTACAGCGAAAGGCGCGGTACCTGGAAGCATATCATGATCCCTCCCAAGCTGGCTGCCCAAGGCAGCGGCAGGTAAATTCCGCAATTAATCTTTTATCTTATTTATGGCTACCCTATCTTTTTAATTAGGGAAATTTGCATTTAACCACCCCTTATTTTACACTTGTTGCAATTAACCACCCTTTATATTTTTTTGTACACTTAACCACCCCTTATTTATAAATAGTTGCATTTAACCACCCCTTTGACAAAAATGGTATAATCTCAAAAATAAATAACATATTTTCCCTTATTTTTATTTTTTATATAAAAATAAAATAATTATTAAGCTCATATAGTATTTCCCAACTGAAAAAATTAGTTTCGGATCCTATAACTTTTCTAAAGTTGTATAGTTGATTCTCGAATTGTATCTACCAACTAAAAAAATATTTTTGAATCCTAACACTCCTCTAACGTTGTATAACTTTTTTGTTGAGACTCGATCTGAAATCAGTGGGTCAAAGAAAGACCCAACTAGGTCATTTATTAGATAAAACTTGAAACTCAAGATCTGATGGGTCTACCCGAAACACTGTTTTGTAAAAATAGTATATCCTTCGTAACTGAATAATCTAAATACTTTATTATTAAGATGGATACATAAATAATATTTTTTTACTTTATTATAATATTTAAATAAACTTAAGTCTATTAATAGTTACGTAAATCCAAATTCATACGAACCTGAAGTGAACCAACTTGAAATGAACCAACCGGAACATGTAATAGAGGGAATAATATTTTTACATAAACTATGGGTGATTAAGTGCAACTATTTGTAAATAAGGGGTGGTTAAGTGCAAGAAAAAGTATAAAGGGTGGTTAAATACAACAGTTTGTAAATAAGGGGTGGTTAAATGCAAAAAAAAATATAAGGGGTGGTTAAATGCAACAAGTGTGATATAAGGGGTGGTTAAATGCAATTTCCCCTTTTAATTAAACATATATGTTTCCTAGTGTGAGCGAGTTCCCTAGCATCACTCAAAGCTTGGTAGACATGCCTGTGCAAGCGTTGCTCAACGGGTCGTGTCACTGGATGGCCAAGAACCCGAAGAGTTGCATCTTGCGATTCGACTTGGCCGAGGAGGTTTCCGGGTTGGTAGCAGCACCGCCAGAGAACGCCGTCGGGTTCCGTCGCTCGAACACATTCTACGTCGACACCCAAGTCTTGGTCCTTGACGATCACCTTGCTGCACTCACCCGTATGAAGCGGTACCAGGCTGGCGGGATCGTCGGGATTGATGATCGTATCGACGTGTGGATGATGATGGAGTACGGAGTGGAGGCGTCGTGGACGAAGGTCCATTCTTGCCAGTTTTGTGTCCAAGGCCATCCCATGAGGGTTTTGGGCATGTCTTTCTCGACCAGGACCAGGGCTGGTGCAAGTAGTATTGACAAGATATTCTTCGAGGCTTGGCAACCACGGACTTCTTCGCTGATGTCATGTGATGCTTCTGGCCGTGTCACAAGGCACCATGATTTCGCGCTTTCCTGGGGCTGTTGGAAGCCCGTGGGACTTTCGCCTTACGTTGAGACTCTTCAGCCTGTTTCTCTCAACTCCCCCGATGATACACCACAACCCGCAGCTATGGACCGACCCACGAGACCGACGAGAGAAAGACGACGTCCAAGTCGTTGGAGTGATTACTATTATAATTATTATTAGTTTTATTTCTCTATTTATTTGATGTATTTTTTTATAAACTAGAGTTCGCTTTCTTCTCGGGTTTTCTTTGCGGTTCTTTCACGAGTTGCTTTTTGTTGAACCGTATAAATAGCTTGTTAATTCTCCATAATTAATAACAAGATATCTAGCATATTAAGGATCGATTATTAAGGTTATTAAGAATAGAGGTTGGTTCGGGTACAAATGCTCCTTAAGATACAAACTATAAATAAATATCAACCATTGGATTAAGAGAATCTACGGCTGAGATCGATAGGGGAAGCTAGATGGGAGATTTGGGTTTAAATTGGGACGGTGACATTTTTGTAATTAAAGGGAAAATTAGGGCAAAAGCGTCTTTTGGTTGAAAAAAAAGGTCTGATTACACAAAAAAAAGAAGGGCGAAGGGTGATTCAACCTCGAGCGAAGGGCGAAGGGCGATTCAACCTCGAGCGAAGGGCGAGGGCGATTTCTTCAACCTCGAGCCATTCCTTTCTTCCTTCAAGCAAGGGCGAGGGCGATTTCTGATGGGGAAGAAAGCAAGCAATCGGAAGAAGCGCCAGATCTCCGTTCACGAGTCGGTCGGCGGCGACTTCATGGAAAACGGTGAAAAATCAACATGTTTTTGTGCTATTCAGTTTTGTGTTTGATTCAATGTCTTAGAGATATGTTAGGCAAAAATTGTTAAAATAAAACAACTATGCACAAACACATCTTATATAATTTTTAAGTTCGACCCTTATCTGTACATCCTTACAACTCTGAAAATAATACAGATACATAGAGAAAACTTGGGGTTGATTTTCCATCCATCAGAGAAACAAGCTTAAACCCACCTTCTAGGAAGGGTTGCCTAAGCTCGTTTCCACTATCATTTGCATGGTGTGGAAAGAAAAAGACACACCTTCTATGAAGGGTTATCTAACTTTCACACTAAGGTTTTTGGTTTGAGGTTTTGATTGAACTCGACGAGCGTTTGGCTATATGTCAAGTTTCCTACGCACCCCGTTGAAGGGGATCAAATCACACGTAGTTCTTAAGAGATTTCGTTTTGCTTTTATCCTTGTGACTGAATTCGAGGTCCGCTTGGGCTTGATGTCGAACTTCCTACGTATCCGTTTCGTACGGAATCAAGTCTACGTAGTTCTTGAAGGGTGTAGGATTTGACGACTGTACTCGATATATGTATCACTTGATCGAGCTGCCTACGTAGCCTTTTGAATGGCGTCAAGTCTTTACGTAGCTCTAGGCTTTTGGAAAATGAAATTTGATTTTGGGTATGCGACTGAATTCAAGGCTGATTTAAGCTTGATCTCGAATTTCCTACGTATCCGCTTGAGACGGAATCAAGTCTACGTAGTTCTCTCTTTTTGGAAAATGAAATTTGATTTGGAGTATGTGACTGAACTCGAGGCTGATTTGAGCTTGATCTCGAATTTCCTACGTATCCGTTTGAGACGGAATCAAGTCTACGTAGTTCTTGAATTTAATTTGACTTGAAGTCGATTTGGTTTGAAGTGTGCGACTGAATCCGAGACCCACTTGGATTTGGTATCGAATTTCCTACGTATCTGTTTGAGACAAAATCAAGTCAGACGTAGTTCTCTCAAGAATGAGAATTTGACGACTGTACTCGATATATATCACTTGATCGAGCTACCTACGTAGCCTTTCATAGGCGCAAGTCTTTACGTAGTTCTAAGGACATTTGCTTGATGCATTTACGTACACATGCATGCACGCATGTTACGTACGCTTGTCTTGAGGATTCATTTTGATGGGCTAGGCGGACAGCCATGGAAACCCACATTACATTTTCCCACTATATAGTGAGTCATTGAGGATCACATGTTCATATGTGTTTTTATGAATTTGTATATGACATGCATGTGTATATAGCACACTAAGCATCTCTTTGACTTAAAAACACTATATATGTATGTAAAATATGTTGCTTCCATTGTATCATGTTAGCCATAGTATGTCCCTTGTCTAGATTAATGCTAATAAATAATTAGCACTAATATATCAAATATATCTCCCATGCACGTGGACTCATCATGTATGGCCTTGATCAATTGCGTTACTTGCTAGCTCCATTGCTTGGTGTGTCCGTATGTTTTTTATGGAATCAATATTGAATCATGTCTATCTTGAATTGCAATTTGCTTGATTCAAGGTCATGGGAAATCTACATATTGCTTCTATTTTTACGGTCTCTTTGATTTAAGTCTTCAATGAGTCATGTGTATTTTCATCATCAGAGCAACCTGGCATGGATGATGATAGTCCGTAAATATAGTCGCGGTGGCCAACCACTCCGTCTCGGGTCTAGCATGAGCCTTGTAGAGGCTATAGACACGGTCACTCGTAAGAGGCTCGAAACGGAGTGTTTCTCCTCATAACGAGTGTCCTCGAATCATCTTCGGTGGCCTTCGAGGTCCCACCGGGGAGAGTCTTTGTGCTTGCTTGGAGTTGACATCGAACCAACGGGTCTTTGACGTGGTCTTGGAACGTGCTTTCGCAAGAGCTTCTTGTATGGCGTGAGACAAGCGGGCCTCGGTAATTTGCATCTTGTTCGAGCTTCTTCATCGGGGTCTCGTGCACCGAGAGCTTCTTCGACGAATCACTTGAACTCCTCCACGACTAGCTTTGATCCATGTGGAGTGGGCTTATCTCATCATATGCATATAGCTTTCTTCATTTTTTCATGACCTCAGTGTACATGATTTGTCTAGGTCGTGTCTTTTATATACTTTGTGCATGTCTTGATCCACTTTGTGCACCTTCATGGAAGCTTCATTCTTGATTTTAGCTTGCGTTCTCATGATTTGTTGGCTTTGCATCTTCACCGTGGGGTATCGGAGGCTCGACATAGGTCGCGATCGACATCACCGAGTCCGACCGTATTGAGGAGAAACACTCCGGGCTTCTTACGGACCTTCGTTGTAGTGGCGAAACAGAACGTTTCGAGCCAACCACTTTTGATGTAGATCGAGCCTTTGATGGGGTGTTGAAACCGTGCCCGGTGTCGAGATAAACCGATCATGGGTGTTGATGGTGCTTCCGTTTCGATCGAGCACTAACCGATGTGGGAACCTTGTCTTTGAACCCAACCTATTGTGCAAACCTACGTCCCAAAAGACCAAAAGAAATTAACTAGCACATGAAGATTTTAGGAAGGAGAGAATCTACCCAAAATTGACTTGGTGGACTTCGGTATTTGGCTAGACAGCAACGAATTGATGAAGATCCTTGTATCGCTCTTCTTCCTTGGAGATGTACACCTTTTATATAGTGTTCTTGTGCTCTCTTTGTAAACTCTTCTTATGCAGCCTCTTCTTTTCGTCTGTTGTCCAGAAGCTTTCTCCTTCTCCCCCATAGCTATATAATGGGGCTTGTCCTTGGACACCAATCAACCGTAGAATTCAAGGGGAGGCGTTTAGCATGGAGAATTCAATTTGGAGGAGGCGTTTTGTCTCATTACTTTGGCAGTTTATGCACTAATGAGGAGAAGGGCGTTTGCAAGAGGAGTAATTTGAGTTTGGAGGCCACTCAATTGGCAATTGGACCCGCTGACCAAACGGATAAGAAAGTTAATGAGCTTGTTTAGCCCATTCCAAACTTAGCACATGCACATCGTACATACAGTATACATAATATAACTTAACTAGTGTGGTGATGATCACACTAATTAATTTCCCCTTTTTCTTCTCTTTTTTTTTTTATATTGAAAGTATGAATGAGCATATGCAACACATTTAAGCTTATTTTAAATGAGCCCTTAAATATTTATATGTTTATGTGTGCAATTTTATAATTAAAATTTTCATTCAACAGATGCCCCCGAACTTTGTATGTGTGAATCACAATGAACGCGTACAAAGTTCGTCTTCTCTTTCTATGAATCAAACTTTGAGTGATGCCAAAGTGATAGACACCTCCTGACTCCAATAGAATTTTTCATCTAATCAAAGTAAAGATGATCAAAACTTGACATCACACTCATGAGAATATAGTCACCAAGGTTTGGCTTGAGGCTATACAAGTTGGTAGTATGTATGGGTATGTAGAAAATTTGAAAGAGGAATTTGTTTAGATATTTGGTTTTGACTTTGAGCCTTATGGTCATGTTATGGGCTGACTTTTGGCCATTAGTCATATGTGGAAATTTGAATTTGAGACTTCATGCCAAGGTTTAGGTTTAATACCTTTGTGGTATATCATGATACCCATACTATATGTCATTTAGGGGCTTTTTATGACTGCATGTATTTCATTCATGCAAGCCATTGGATTTCCGGCCTTGATTTTTTTTAATAATAGTCTTGGGCTTGAAAGAGACATTTTCTTTTGCCAAGAGAGAAGAAATTAAAGAACTTGGGGTATTTTTGCATTTGAAGATATTTTCTTGGATGGATTTTTGTGACTGCATCTAGTATTTTGATTGACCAGATTGCCTACGTACCCCCTTGGTGAGGGATCAAGTCATCGTAGTTCATCGGGAACCCATTTGGTTTTAACCTTTTAATACGCATCACCAAGACAACTTGAACCCACCTTCTAGGAAGGGTTGCTCAAGTTAACTCGACTATCATTTGCGCAAAGGTATTTTTGTTTGTTGTGGCTGCATCTAGCATTTCGATTACTAGATTGCCTACGTACCCCCTTTGTGGGGGATCAAGCCTTCGTAGTTCGTTGTTCTTCAACTCATCAAAGTTATGCGAAGAACTTCTTCACAAATTTTCCGTTCACGCAAGTATACACCACCTCGCCTTCTTCATTTGAGAGTTCATAGGCGCCTTTAGGAAAGATCTTAGTGATGACATATGGACCTTCCCATTTCGGTTCAAATTTTCCTTGCGACTTTCGGTTAATGACAATTGGCCTCCTTATCATAAGAACCAAGTCACCAACTTTGAATGAACGGAACTTGACTCGTTTGTTAAATGCCCCAGCAACTTGGGCTTGATAAATCTCGAGTCTTTGTTGAACTGATAGTCTGTGCTCATCCAGAGCTTCAAGCTCAGCTAAGCGGATTTTAGCGTTTTCATCTGGATTTGTCAGTTGAACTGCAACCCTTAGAGAAGGCAATTGTACCTCGAGGGGTAACACTGCTTCAGACCCGAAGACCAAATTGAAGGGCGTACATCCGGTTGATGTTCGGACTGTTGTACGATATGCCCATAGTGCCTCGGGCAAACGATCATGCCAATCTCTTTTTGATTTTGAGACCATCTTCTTAAGGATCTTTGTAAGCACCTTGTTAAATGCCTCGGCCTGGCCATTCGAAGCGGGATTATAACTTGATGAAAAACTCTGTTTGAATCCAAACTTTTCAGCTAATTTCACCAACATTTGATTTTTGAAGTAGAGGGCGTTGTCTGAAATGATCTTTGACGGAACTCCAAATCTGTATATCAACTGGATCCTTATGAAATTTGCAACTTCTTTCGCCCCTACTTTCTTCAAAGGCAAAACTTCGGCCCATTTAGAGAAATAGTCCGTTGCGGCCAAAATGTATTGATGACCACGAGATGAAGACGGATTAATGGGTCCGACCACATCGAGACCCCATGCATTGAACGGCCACGATAAAGTGGTCGGATGAAGAAGCTGTGGAGGTTGGTGGATAAAGTCTGAATGAATCTGACAGGCGTGACAAGCCTTTGCGAATTCCATAGCATCTTTCACCATTGTTGGCCAATAGTAGCCTAGACGCTTGATTTGATCGGCTAACTTAGGACCAGCTTGATGTGCCCCACAGACCCCCGCATGAGTTTCAACTAGGATGTATTTAGCTTCTTCTTTAGACAAACATCTGAGCAATACCCCGTCAAAAGCTCTTCGATACAGTGTATCACTTTCTATCGAGAACCTTGGTGCTCGTCTTTTGACATCTACCTTCCTTTTTGGATCATCAGGTAGAATCCCATGCCTCAAGTATTCTAAGATAGGTTGGCGCCAGTCACTACTTTGATCAATTTCATAAACTGAAACCACCCTAACTTCTTCAACTCGATTAACACGCTCCAAGGCTGATGTAAGCAAGTGGCGTTCTCCAATGGTGACTTGGATCTCTCTTTCATCAGGAAGTGTGAGAGACGAGGCTAATTTGGCCAATGCATCCGCCTTAGCATTTTCTGATCTCGATATATGCTCGATCTCAACTTGATAAAATTGTCCTAGAAGATGTTTTGCCCTATGATGGAGAGGAATTAGACTTGTATTTTTCACCTCATATTGTCCATTTATTTGTTTGATGACCAATTGAGAATCACCGAACACTTTTAATGGTTCAACGTGCATCTCTAAGGCAATTTCAAGACCAATGATCAAGGCTTCATATTCTGCCACATTATTTGTGCACTTCTCTAACAGGGAGAAAGAATATGGCACCAACTCGCCAGAAGGGGTGATGAGTACAATTCCAACACCAGCGCCATCTCTTCTTGAAGCGCCATCAAAATACAACTGCCATGACTTTTCCTCAACTGTGAACACCTCCTCATCGGGAAAGTCATCGAGCAATTCTTCATCGTCGGGAGTTGGATGAGCCGCCAAAAAGTCAGCCAAGGCTTGTCCCTTTACCGCCTTTTGTGAGACAAATTTAATGTCAAATGGAGTTAAGAGCATAGCCCATTTAGCTAACCTTCCGGACAAGACGGTCTTTGATAAGATGAACCTTAGAGGATCAGCCTTAGAGACCAGTGTTATTTGATGGGATAGAAGGTAGTGTCTTAGCTTTTGAATGGCAAAAATCAATGCCAAACAAACTTTCTCCATGGCGGAATAATTTTGCTCCGCCCCCACCAATGTTCGACTGATGTAATATAGGGCTATCTCTTTTCCATCATCATTGTTTTGAGCCAACATAGCCCCTAAAGATCGTTCAAGAGACGCCGTATAGAGGATGAGAGGCCTTCCTTGTACGGGTGCCATTAAGATAGGTGGATTTGTCAAGTATTTCTTAATACTTTCAAGTGCATCTTGACATGCTCGATCCCAGATGAACGGAGTTTCCTTTTTCATCAGCCTTAGAAAAGGTTGACACCTCCCTGTGAGATTAGATATGAAGCGACGGATGTAGGCAAGCTTGCCTTGTAGACCCCGAAGCTCACGAAGATTTCTTGGAGGTGGCATTTCCATGATAGCCATAATTTTATCGGGGTCGATTTCGATTCCTCGGTATCGCACAATGAAACCAAGAAATTTCCCTGATGTAACACCAAATGCACATTTAAGGGGATTCATTTTGAGTTGATGCTCACGCAATCTCTCAAATATTTTACGAAGATCATTTGGGTGATCCTCTCTTTCTTTTGTTTTAACCACCAAGTCGTCTACGTAGCACTCGACGGTGTTGTGGAGAAGGTCATGGAATATCACTGTCATCGCCCTTTGATATGTTGCCCCAGCATTTTTCAAACCGAAAGGCATAACTGTGTAGCAAAAGGTACCCAAGGGTGTTCGAAAAGCAGTGAATTCCTCATCTTTTGAATCCATCTTGATTTGGTTGTAACCAGAGAATCCATCCATAAAGGACAAAGCCTTGAATCCAGTGGTGGCATCAACTAACAACTCGGTGATGGGTAGTGGGAATTCATCTTTAGGGCATGCTTCATTTAAGTCCCTAAAGTCGACACATATCCTGAGCTTGCCATTTTTCTTCCTGACGGGAACAATGTTGGCCAGCCATACTGGGTATTGAACCTCTCGAATAAAGCCTGCTTCGATGAGCTTGTTGACCTCACTCTTGATTTGAACCGTCAACTCTGGGCGAAAACGCCGTTGAGCTTGCTTAATGGGCTTCTTTTCTTTACAAATATCCAATTTGTGGACGGCCACCTCTCGATCCAGACCAGGCATATCTTGGTACCCCCAAGCAAACACATCTTTATACTCTTCAAGGAGTTGCTTATATGTCGCCATCTCTTCATTTGTTAGTAATGCACTAACAAAAACCGGCTTAGGGTCATCGAGGGCTCCAAGGTTGATCTCTTGAAGATCGTCCACTGTAGGTTGTCCACCATCTTCTAATTCTGGTGGAGCAGGTTGGACCGTGTTGAGGAAATTTGAGGGATCATCCTCGTCATTTGACCCTTGAGAGGGGCTTGCCTCATTCGAGAAAGTCACTACATTGACTTCTTCAATTTCAAAGTCATCTTTTTCTTGGTCAAAATGTCCAACCCGTTTTTCCTTGTTGACCTTCCACTTCTTGACATTTTTGACACGGACCTTCTTGGCCTTTTGTTTGTCAATCCTCTCAAGCCGTTGGAACATAGATGGTCGAGATACCTCACTGATCGATTTTGTATCGAGTCTTTGAAAAACAGACACTCGGGGAGCGACTATTTCTTCCTTTGAGAATAACTCTTGTTCCATTGGTGTCAATGTCATAGGCTCTATAACACTTACTGTCAAAAGTTCTCCTTCTAGAGAAACTTGCAAGTTGTCGAGAACCTCCTTATTGAGATGCTTTCGTTGAGCTTTACCTTTGGAGGAAGGTTTCAACATTCTCACCTTATCTTGAGGTTTCCTTTGAAATGAGAAAGATTCGTTGGAAGAGTTTGATGCTCCTTCCCACATCACGACTCTCTTGCTTTCACTTCCATCTTCTCCAAAAACTTTATGGATAACCAAAGAATCATTTGGCAAGGATTGATTGATTTTACGAAGAGGGCAAGTGTAGCTAGTCATTAAAGACTGCATAACTTTATCAACTGAGATCATGGGTTTTTGCCCAACCTTCCTCTTGTCTTTTGGTGTATACTTAAACAAGATTTTAGGTTGTACCTCTTTTCTTTCTTCAAGAGAGATGTCTGATGCTTGAGCAACTCCGGGAATTTCTTCATTCTTTTTAATATCCATGGAGCCATCACCTCCTTTCATGGACGTTGAGGCGGAAAAGCTAACTGATTTGTAAAACTTGGCATCAGCATAGTTCACATCTTCCCCATGGAAAGGGTCTTGATCTCCTTTTATGGTCCTTTCATTGCCATCATCATCAGTATATTTCAGACACTGATGAAGTGTAGACACAATGGACTTGCTTGAGTGAAGCCAAGGCCGCCCTAACAAAGCATTGTAGGAGGTATTGGCGTCTATCACATGGAAGAGAGCATCTTTGTATAGATCCTCCATCATCACCTTCAAGGCAATAGTACCCATGGCTTTTTGCCCCACTTGGTTGAAGCCTTGAATTGTGAGTAATGTAGGGGACAAGTGCGATGTTGTCAACCCTATAGCCCTCAAGGATTTTAGTGGGAGAAGATTTACCGCGGACCCACAATCGAGAAGAATACGATTGATATTTGTGTCTCCAATAGTGCCTGTGACGTACAGCGGCCTATGATGATATTCCTCCCCTAATTGAAGATCATCATCAGAGAAAGTGATAGCGGCCATACATGAGGCACATTGCACTGGTGAAGACAAGGAAACCTCATCGACCTCAATTGGATCTACTTGATCTTTGTAATCTTCGGGGTCCATGAGTGCTTGGATCAACGCCCTCCTTGGGTCCTTCGACATTTGCAAAGCATCATAGACACTCAATCGCGCTGGAATACGCTTGAGGTGTCCAATGACATCATATCGGACCCTTTCTTTGTGAGGAGCATTTCGGAGAGACATGGGAATTCTTGGTGGGAGATCATCTTTAGAGCCAGACTTGTCACCCTTCTCCTTTTGTGGTGATTTAGGAGCTTGATTATTGATTTGGTCTTCAACATTTGCTTCTTTCTTCTTCCCTTTATCCTTTTGTTGCGGGGGAAGTAATTGACGACCTGAACGGAGAGAAATTTCGTCAACCTCTTCTTGATCTCCCTCTTCATTGACAGTAGAGACCATGCAACATTGCATGACTTCCTCTTCCCAAAACACGTCTTCATTGTCATCTTCTTCAAGGGAATTGTCCTTTAGAAAATCTTTGGGTATGAAGTCTTTTAGAGTGATAGGAAATCGTCGAGGTTGCACGTACTCGTCTTCAGCGTCTACTTCGGGCTTCTTTCCTTTCTTACTTCTCTTTGCCTTCTTCTTGTCCTTCTTACTCTTCTTCTTGTCAGACTTCCTCCCAATCATTCGGAAACCTGGGGGTTTGGAGCTTTGAGGGACTTTTTGTCGAGGGCTATTTCTTTTTGTGGAAATTTGCCACTGTGAAAGATTGTCATCATCTCCTTCATCTTCAGAGAATAGGTCGTCGAAGTCAGAACATATCATGATTTCGTACAAGGTTGGTTGACTTGGACCCGACCTTGGCATATCAGGATATGCCCACACATCTCGAACCTCATCGTCTACTCGGAATTCCACGGGAATTGCCATATGGGGTAGTGAAACCGTAGGCACATCTTCTTGTTGGGGAATTTCAAAAGACGCTTGAGAAGCTCCTTCTTCATGTTCGGGTATGGGCGAGGGTAGCACGTCTATGATTTCCATCATTGAGATCATATTGGAGGAAGCAGACGGCCCTTTAGATTTTGTTCCTTCGACTTCAATTTCTCCTTTGTTGATCATTCCTTCAATTACATCTTTTAGGACATAACAATCCTCGATTGTATGGCCAAGAAGGCGATGGTATGGACAATACTTCGGATCATCCGTCATACCCATTTGGTTGGGTCTTTTTGGTTCGGGAAGCGTGATAGCCTTAGCAGTCAAGAGTTCATCGAAGATCCCTTGAACGTCATCATCATCGAACGGGTACTTCTTTTGCTTCCTCTCTTGAAGTGTAAGCCTTTTAGCAGGCTCCTTGGCTTTACCCCTATCTTGGGTTTTGGAGTTCACTTCCTTTGAGGGTTTGCCACTTGTTTTGATGAAGGTTGTCATAGACTCGGTCTTCTTTTGTGGCCTCTTATTGTCCTCTCTTCGAGTCTCATTAATTTGAGGTCGGCTTGTAGTTGCTTTTCTTCGAGCAAGTTGGCGCTCTACATTAGAGGCCTTTGAAACTAGTGCGTCGAACGATAGTGGCTCAGCACTACCAACATGCACTGCTAGCTCGGGAAGCAAGTTATTGGTGCACATTTGTACACAAGCTAACTCACTTAGCTTTTCTGGACATTGAAGCCTTAGACTCCTCCATCTTGCAATAAAGTCGTTGGCAATTTCATTCGGCTTTTGATGAGTGTTTGCAAGGTCCATGATAGAGACCTTCGCCTTTGTGCTCACAAACTGAGCGAGAAAAGCCCTTTGCAAATCATCCCATGTTTCTATCGAGCCAGGTTGAAGTTGGGTATACCAAGTAAACGCTAACCCTTTCAAGGATTGGACAAATTGGCGTAGAAGTAGGGCATCACTCAAGGCGGTTTCACCACACGCTGAGTAGAAGTGAGCAAGGTGCTCATGCGGTGAACCATGAATCCCATCAAACTTATCGAAGGTGGGCCTTTGATATCCCGGAGGAAAAGGCACAACGTCAAAATGTGTTGGGTATGGCTTCCTATAGCCCATTACTGGTGGGTTTTGGGCAACTTGAAACTCCCTGGTGCTTTGAGCAATCATCTCGCGAATATCTTGGGGAGACATGCCCAAGGCCCCGTTCAATCCTGAAGTACCACTTGGGCCTCCTTCTTCATTTGTCCGTACTTGCTCTTGTCTACTTTCTTGGTGGTGACTCGCAATTTGAGCCGAGAGAGCGGCAATCTGAGCGTCTTTTTCTTCCATTCTCCTTTGCATTTCTTGGAGTTGTTCTTCAACGCTAGTAGCACCAGTCATCATCACTGGCATATCGTCCTCTTCATTTGTACTGGAGGAGCTTTCTTGGCTCCGATTTATAAATATAGATGGGAAGTCATCCTCCCTGAAAGGTGAGCCATCATCCCCATACAATGGAGATCCCACGGAATCTTCGGTTGTCCCTTTCTCCTTGGGAGTGGAAGGTGATGGAGGAGTCGATGGTTGAGAAACCACTTCAGCATACATCATCTCTCTCGCTCTTGACCTCGTGATGGAACCCGTGTAAGAGTGAGATGTGGCCCTTTGAGGCATTGGAGCATTTGAAGTGGAAGAACTCCTACTCTTTGGTCGGACTTGAGAACCCTTAACGGCCTCCTGATCTTTCTTGGGTGGTGGCGGTTTCACGACCTTTGAAGGCTTGGGTGGAGCGACTCCCTTCCCTTTCTCAATGTAGGAGGTCATGTTGACCTGTTCCACATGATCAAGGTTGATAGGAATAGATCCAATCAAGATTTGTCGCGGGACGGAAACTTGAGGAACCGCGATTGGCCTTGCGGATGTTGAGAGGTTCTGGGCCGCCTCTCTTAAAGTAGCCTTGGCCAACTCCAAAGCCGGAGATGGAGCAAGTTGGGCCAATGGGTTCGCCTTATAGCTTTTGGACCCATTCTTGCGGCCTCTTCTTCTTCGAGATCGCTTGGCCTTGGAGTTTGTTGAAGTGGCTTGAATAGGTGCACCTGGGGGAAACCTCTTAGGAGTCTTGATGACTTGAATAGTCGGTCGTCCTTGCCACTCGCTCCCCATGGGCCTTTTTCCTTGTTGACGAGATGAAGAAGCCCGCACCCCACGTGCTCCATTGGTGGTCTCCCCTTCTCCTAGCTGTTGAAGAGGTCCGTATTGGTTGTCAAGAGGAATCTCGGCGGTAATGGCATCACGCTCCAAGCTGAACACCACCTTGAAGTTTCTTTGGCGAATGAACCGCGCACCCTTGACAATGAAAGTAGCTGGAAGTTGGTTGAACTTGACTGTCGCTCTTGGTGCCATTTTTCTTGCAACAAAAGAGACAAAAGTATTAGTATCTATACTAACCAAAACGATAAAGAAAGAAAAGGGACCGGGCGTGCCAAAAATATGTTAGGAAAAAATTGTTAAAATAAAACAACTATGCACAAACACATCTTATATAATTTTTAAGTTCGACCCTTATCTGTACATCCTTACAACTCTGAAAATAATATAGATACATAGAGAAAACTTGGGGTTGATTTTCCATGCATCAGAGAAACAAGCTTAAACCCACCTTCTAGGAAGGGTTGCCTAAGCTCGTTTCCACTATCATTTGCATGGCGTGGAAAGAAAAAGACACACCTTCTATGAAGGGTTATCTAACTTTCACACTAAGGTTTTTGGTTTGAGGTTTTGATTGAACTCGACGAGCGTTTGGCTATATGTCAAGTTTCCTACGTACCCCGTTGAAGGGGATCAAATCACACGTAGTTCTTAAGAGATTTCATTTTACTTTTATCCTTGTGACTGAATTCGAGGTTCGCTTGGGCTTGATGTCGAACTTCCTACGTATCCGTTTCGTACGGAATCAAGTCTACGTAGTTCTTGAAGGGTTTAGGATTTGACGACTGTACTCGATATATGTATCACTTGATCGAGCTGCCTACGTAGCCTTTTGAATGGCGTCAAGTCTTTACGTAGCTCTAGGCTTTTGGAAAATGAAATTTGATTTTGGGTATGCGACTGAATTCGAGGCTGATTTAAGCTTGATCTCGAATTTCCTACGTATCCGCTTGAGACGGAATCAAGTCTACGTAGTTCTCTCTTTTTGGAAAATGAAATTTGATTTGGAGTATGTGACTGAACTCGAGGCTGATTTGAGCTTGATCTCGAATTTCCTACGTATCCGTTTGAAACGGAATCAAGTCTACGTAGTTCTTGAACTTAATTTGACTTGAAGTCGATTTGGTTTGAAGTGTGCGACTGAATCCGAGACCCACTTGGATTTGGTATCGAATTTCCTACGTATTTGTTTGAGACAGAATCAAGTCAGACGTAGTTCTCTCAAGAATGAGAATTTGACGACTGTACTCGATATATATCACTTGATCGAGCTACCTACGTAGCCTTTTGAATGGCGTCAAGTCTTTACGTAGCTCTAGGCTTTTGGAAAATGAAATTTGATTTTGGGTATGCGACTGAATTCGAGGCTGATTTAAGCTTGATCTCGAATTTCCTACGTATCCGCTTGAGACGGAATCAAGTCTACGTAGTTCTCTCTTTTTGGAAAATGAAATTTGATTTGGAGTATGTGACTGAACTCGAGGCTGATTTGAGCTTGATCTCGAATTTCCTACGTATCCGTTTGAGACGGAATCAAGTCTACGTAGTTCTTGAATTTAATTTGACTTGAAGTCGATTTGGTTTGAAGTGTGCGACTGAATCCGAGACCCACTTGGATTTGGTATCGAATTTCCTACGTATCTGTTTGAGACAAAATCAAGTCAGACGTAGTTCTCTCAAGAATGAGAATTTGACGACTGTACTCGATATATATCACTTGATCGAGCTACCTACGTAGCCTTTCATAGGCGCAAGTCTTTACGTAGTTCTAAGGACATTTGCTTGATGCATTTACGTACACATGCATGCACGCATGTTACGTACGCTTGTCTTGAGGATTCATTTTGATGGGCTAGGCGGACAGCCATGGAAACCCACATTACATTTTCCCACTATATAGTGAGTCATTGAGGATCACATGTTCATATGTGTTTTTATGAATTTGTATATGACATGCATGTGTATATAGCACACTAAGCATCTCTTTGACTTGAAAACACTATATATGTATGTAAAATATGTTGCTTCCATTGTATCATGTTAGCCATAGTATGTCCCTTGTCTAGATTAATGCTAATAAATAATTAGCACTAATATATCAAATATATCTCCCATGCACGTGGACTCATCATGTATGGCCGTGATCAATTGCGTTACTTGCTAGCTCCATTGCTTGGTGTGTCCGTATGTTTTTTATGGAATCAATATTGAATCATGTCTATCTTGAATTGCAATTTGCTTGATTCAAGGTCATGGGAAATCTACATATTGCTTCTATTTTTACGGTCTCTTTGATTTAAGTCTTCAATGAGTCATGTGTATTTTCATCATCAGAGCAACCTGGTGTTGGAATTGAGAGAAAAGAATGCTATGCAACTGCGCTTTTGATTGAATGAAAGAGCATGGCTTAAGTAGCCAGTACAAGAATTCGGAAATAACAAACTAGACAGCTCACAATTTCCACTAACAAAGTCACCTAGAAACGTGGCACACAAACCCAAATCATGCTGCTAATTAATCAAATAAAATAGCTAACTTAATTGACTCAACAAACTCCTAAAATTAAGCTAATAAACGAAGACAAATTCAGCTGCAGTTGCTGACTTCTTTGACTCTGTAACATGAAATTCAAACGGCTAGAAGCTGATGTGTAGTGCAGCTTGATCACTTTGCAACACCTCCCCTTGATCCAAGTGCACACATACCGATTTTTTCCATGAAGAACTGATGCTTGGCTGGTGCCAAGGCTTTGGTGAACAGATCTGCGTTCTGCTCATTTGTGCCACAAAAATTCAGAGCAATTTTCTCTTCCGAGACCAGTTTCCTGATGTAGTGATGTTGAACCTCAATGTGTTTGGTTCTTGCGTGAAAAGCTGGGTTCTTTGTCATGGCAATTGCTGATCTGTTGTCACACCAGAACTCCACTGCACCTTCCTGCTCACAATTTAGGTCTTTTAACAGCTTCCTCAACCAGAGGGCTTGTCTTGCAGCAGCTCCAGAGGCAACATACTCAGCCTCTGATGAAGATAACGCCACCGTGTCCTGTTTCTTCGAGCTCCAAGTAATTGCTCCTGAGCCGAGACTAAAGACAGATCCTGATGTGCTTTTTCTGTCATCTAAGCACCCTGCCCAGTCACTGTCGGTATACCCCACTAACCTGAAGTCATCGACCTGCTCGTACAAAATTCCATGATCGATCGAGCCTGCTACATACTTCAGTATCCTTCTTGCAACTCCTAAGTGCTGCCTTGTTGGAGAATGCATGTATCTCGAAACCACACTCACACAATATGCTATATCAGGCCTTGTATGTGTGAGATAATTCAGACCTCCAACTAAACTCCTATATACCTTTTCATCAGCTTTTCCAGTTCCATCATCCCTTTGAAGCTTCTCGTTGACATTCATTGGAGTATTTGCTGCTGTACGGCTGTCAACCGGAAATTATCTTGATCAAATCCTCAGCATACTTCTTTTGACACAAGAAAACCCCATCTTCTCCTTGCCTGACCTCCAGCCCAAGGAAATACTGCAGCTCTCCTAAATCAGTCATCTCAAATTCCCCCATCATGGAGAGCTTAAACTCATTCAATAATTTCTCTGAGGAACTGAAATAGATAATATCATCCACATATAAACACACAACAATGAATTCACCCATACCTCCTCTTTTAACATATAAGGTTGGCTCATTTTCACTTCTCTGAAACTGATTCTCCTGAAAGAATGAATCAATTTTACTATACCAAGCTCTTGGAGCTTGTTTCAATCCATAAAGAGCCTTCCTTAATTTATATACCTTGCTCTCTTCTCCTTCCTTAGCAAACCCTTGTGGCTGCTCCACAAAAACTTCTTCTTGAAGCACCCCATTCAAAAAGGCTGATTTCACATCAAACTGAAAAATTGTCAACTTCCACTGTGCAGCCAGAGCAAGAACAGTCCTCACCGTTTCGAACCTTGCAACCGGAGAGAATGTTTCTTCAAAGTCGATTCCCTCTCGCTGAGCATACCCCTTGGCAACTAATCGTGCCTTATGCTTCACAACGCTGCCATCTGTGTTGTATTTTGTTCTAAACACCCACTTTAATCCGATCACATTCTTCCCTTGTGGAAGTTCCATTAGCTCCCAGGTTTCATTCCTCCTTATGGCACTAATCTCTTCTTCCATAGCACCTTGCCACTCACTCTTCTTCTTTGCTTCATCGAAGCTAGTTGGATCAGAAGAGATAAGTACAAAGTCGCAATGTTTATAAATGTCTTTCAGAGGTCTCAATCTGATCGGTGTGGAGTCGTTTGACGAGCTGGCTGAATTCTGACTAGAGGGACTTGAGGGGCTGCTTGAAGTTACTGGTGAGGAAGGTGTGGAAGGTGGACTTGACGAATCATCACCGACATCTGTTACAACTTGCTCCTCTCCTGAGCAATCGAATGTGACAGCTTTCTGCCTGCTGTCACTACACTTCTTCTCTTCCCAATTCAGACCTGTGTCTTCATTGAAAGTCACATTCCTACTAACAACAATCTTGCCAGTAGAGGGGTTATACAATCTGTAGGCTTTTGACTGAGTTGCATAACCAATGAACACACACTTCACTGCCTTATCATCAAGCTTTGATCTTAAATCAACATGAGCATACGCAACACAACCGAAAGTTCTGAAATGACTTACAGTGGGCTTCTTTTTCCTCCATGCTTCGAATGGTGTCATATTCATGACCGCCTTAGTTGGAGAGACATTCAAGATATAGACAGCAGTGGCTACGGCTTCACTCCAGAAAGCATTCGGCACTCCTCTTGCCTTGAGCATACATCGTGCCATTTCAACCACTGTTCTATTCTTGCGTTCAGCCACCCCGTTCTGCTCAGGGGTATACGGTGCAGTAAGCTCTCTCCTGATTCCTTGCTCATCACAAAACTTGGCAAATTCATGTGACATGAATTCCCCTCCACGATCAGTTCTTAAGGCCTTCACAGACAATCCTGATTGCTTCTCAACCATAATCTTAAAACTCTTAAAATTATCAAAAGCTTCAGATTTGGTTTTAAGAAAGTAAACCCAACTCATCCTGCTATAGTCATCAGTTATGAGTAGGAAATACTTACTACCTCCAAGCGACGATGTCTGCATTGGCCCACACAAATCGGCATGAAGAAGCTCTAAGCAAGTGCTTGCTCTCCACGCCCTTCCTGTAGGGAATGAGCCTTTCGACTGTTTGCCGTAGACGCAGCCTTCACAAAATTCGAGCTCTCCTATCTTGGGAAGCCCCTGCACCATCCCTTTTGAACTCAACAATTTCAGTCCCTGCATATTCAGATGCCCATACCTGAGATGCCAGCACGTTGCATCATCATCTCCCTTTACTGTCAATGCCCTGCTCAAATTTCCTGATAAATCAAGCGGAAACATTCTGTTCTTTCCCATAGGAATCCTTACAACAATCTCTTTAGCCTTGTCAAGGATTAAAACAAGCTTCACTTTCAAACCTCACAGAATAGCCAGATTGAAGAAGTTGCCCCACACTTAACAGATTGTGGGCTAAGTTTGGAAGATATTGTACATCACACAAGAGTTTAGTGTTACCTTGCTCTGTGGTGATTGCAACAGTACCTTTGCCTTCCACTTCCAATTGTTTTCCATCACCAATTCGAACCTTGCTCTTCTTTGTCTCGTCCAGTTGCTTGAACATGGATCGTTTGCTTGACATGTGGTTTGAGCACCCACTGTCAATGTACCAGACACCTCCTACATCGCATCCTGATGTTTGCTGAGCAAGAAACAATTTTTCTTCATGTTCTGCGTAATTGGATTTTTAATCCCCTTTTTGCTCGTCTTCCTCCTTCTTCCAACAGGATGCCTCTTTGTGGCCTGGCTTCTTGCAGTAATAGCACTTAATAGGCCCTTTGTAATTGCCTTTCGAGGAGTCGTCTCTTCTTTCACCGGATTGGCCTCTCCCTCGACCTCTTCCTCTAAAACCTCCTCTTCCTCCACCTCTGCCTGAATTCTGCTGAGATCTATCTTTGCCAGAGGACTCTCCTTTTGCTTGGAAGGCTTTTTCTTCTTTCTTATCATCTCCCTTGGAATTTCTCTCTTCATGTGCTTGAAGAGATCCCATGAGTTCATCAAACGTGTAGGTCTCCATATCCTTGGATTCCTCTATGGCGGTGACTACGTGATCAAATTTCTTCGTAAGGCTTCTTAAAACCTTACTCACCACTTGCTGAGTTTTAATCTCCTCTCCATATGAACGCATCTGTTGTGTTATGCCGGACATTCTTGAGAGGTACTCTTGAACTGTCTCCTTGTCCTTCATCTGAGCAGTTTCGAACTCCCTTCTCAAGGACTGTAGTCTGACAGTGATCACCTTCTTGTCACCCATGTACTCTTGCTTGAGAGTACTCCATGCTTCTTTTGCGGTAGAAGCTGCTGCGATGCGCGGAAACACTTCATCATCTAATGATTGTTGGATGATGAAGAGTGCTTTGGCATCCTTCTTCCTTTTCTCTCTTAATGCCTGGTCTGGATCCTCAGTTGCATTGTCTTCAAATCCACTTTCAACTGTACTCCACAGCTCTTGTGATCTGAAGAGAGTCTTCATCTTAAGACTCCAAAAATGATAATTCACCCCCTTAAAGATGGGCAATTGATTTAGCGAGTTTCCATTCCCATTATTTGATTGCATGATGAATGGCTCGCTACACTGATTTTGTTTTTCCCTGTGGTTGATTGCTCACTCGAAACACCCTTCCAAACCCAAGATTACTCTCTCGCTCTGATACCAAAATGTTGGAATTGAGAGAAAAGAATGCTATGCAACTGCGCTTTTGATTGAATGAAAGAGCATGGCTTAAGTAGCCAGTACAAGAATTCGGAAATAACAAACTAGACAGCTCACGATTTCCACTAACAAAGTCACCTAGAAACGTGGCAAACAAACCCAAATCATGCTGCTAATTAATCAAATAAAATAGCTACCTTAATTGACTCAACAAACTCCTAAAATTAAGCTAATAAACGAAGACAAATTCAGCTGCAGTTGCTGACTTCTTTGACTCTGTAACATGAAATTCAAACGGCTAGAAGCTGATGTGTAGTGCAGCTTGATCACTTTGCAACACCTGGCATGATGATAGTCCGTAAATATAGTCGCGGTGGCCAACCACTCCGTCTCGGGTCTAGGATGAGCCTTGTAGAGGCTATAGACACGGTCACTCGTAAGAGGCTCGAAACGGAGTGTTTCTCCTCATAACGAGTGTCCTCGAATCATCTTCGGTGGCCTTCGAGGTCCCACCGGGGAGAGTCTTTGTGCTTGCTTGGAGTTGACATCGAACCAACGGGTCTTTGACGTGGTCTTGGAACGTGCTTTCGCAAGAGCTTCTTGTATGGCGTGAGACAAGCGGGCCTCGGTAATTTGCATCTTGTTCGAGCTTCTTCATCGGGGTCTCGTGCACCGAGAGCTTCTTCGACGAATCACTTGAACTCCTCCACGACTAGCTTTGATCCATGTGGAGTGGGCTTATCTCATCATATGCATATAGCTTTCTTCATTTTTTCATGACCTCAGTGTACATGATTTGTCTAGGTCGTGTCTTTTATATACTTTGTGCATGTCTTGATCCACTTTGTGCACCTTCATGGAAGCTTCATTCTTGATTTTAGCTTGCGTTCTCATGATTTGTTGGCTTTGCATCTTCACCGTGGGGTATCGGAGGCTCGACATAGGTCGCGATCGACATCACCGAGTCCGACCGTATTGAGGAGAAACACTCCGGGCTTCTTACGGACCTTCGTTGTAGTGGCGAAACAGAACGTTTCGAGCCAACCACTTTTGATGTAGATCGAGCCTTTGATGGGGTGTTGAAACGGTGCCCGGTGTCGAGATAAACCGATCATGGGTGTTGATGGTGCTTCCGTTTCGATCGAGCACTAACCGATGTGGGAACCTTGTCTTTGAACCCAACCTATTGTGCAAACCTACGTCCCAAAAGACCAAAAGAAATTAACTAGCACATGAAGATTTTAGGAAGGAGAGAATCTACCCAAAATTGACTTGGTGGACTTCGGTATTTGGCTAGACAGCAACGAATTGATGAAGATCCTTGTATCGCTCTTCTTCCTTGGAGATGTACACCTTTTATATAGTGTTCTTGTGCTCTCTTTGTAAACTCTTCTTATGCAGCCTCTTCTTTTCGTCTGTTGTCCAGAAGCTTTCTCCTTCTCCCCCATAGCTATATAATGGGGCTTGTCCTTGGACACCAATCAACCGTAGAATTCAAGGGGAGGCGTTTAGCATGGAGAATTCAATTTGGAGGAGGCGTTTTGTCTCATTACTTTGGCAGTTTATGCACTAATGAGGAGAAGGGCGTTTGCAAGAGTAATTTGAGTTTGGAGGCCACTCAATTGGCAATTGGACCCGTTGACCAAACGGATAAGAAAGTTAATGAGCTTGTTTAGCCCATTCCAAACTTAGCACATGCACATCGTACATATAGTATACATAATATAACTTAACTAGTGTGGTGATGATCACACTAATTAATTTCCCCTTTTTCTTCTCTCTCTTTTTTTTTATATTGAAAATATGAATGAGCATATGCAACACATTTAAGCTTATTTTAAATAAGCCCTTAAATATTTATATGTTTATGTGTGCAATTTTATAATTAAAATTTTCATTCAACAAGATAGATTGCTTGTATGCATCTTATCTTGCTCTTAGGGTTTCGAATGCTTATTCTGTAACAATAGAGACCAAAAAATTTGTGAATCTGATGTGTGCGATGTGCATATGCTCGGCTCCACCATTTCAGTGCTTTGTGTTGGGGATAGATTCGTATAGCAGCAGTTGAATGTGCCTATTGAGATGGGGTTTCTTGCTGGTTTTCTTACTGGTTTTCTTCTGGTTTGTGTGTACGTTGCACTGATTGTAATGAGAATGGTTTGATTCGGTGCCCTGCTTGTTGCTTGTGAATGTCTGATCATTAAGAAGTTGTTTGTGCTAATTGATTTGGGTTTTTGGTACGTCTATTAGTTCACAAATCTTTTGATGGCCAGCCATGAAGCGGAGACCATGTAAAGTTTGATTATGTTGCTTAAATTACTGATTTAACCAACACTAAGCCTGTCATCATAATATCATCTGCAATATATATTTGTGTGTGTAGAGTATTACTCCCTCCGTTTCACTTAAGTGTCGTTTTACCTCTTCACACATTTTTTAAGAAAAGCAATCATTCACCTTAAAACTTACAACTTTTTCTTAATCTTACCACTCATCATATTTTTGGTCAATGAATGAACAACTTTAGTCAACAAATACACATCCCAATAAAAACTATCATTACTCACCCCTACTTAATCACTTTGAAAACCTAAAACGACACATAATATGAAACAAATTTTAAGTGCTAAAACGACACTTATTGTGAAACGGAGGGAGTATAATATATGCTTCAAAGCTTTGCAAATTCGTGGATCCCTCTGAGTTTTTGTCCTGTTGCCTGGATAAAATTTTATCTCAAAAGAACATGTTCTTCTGAACTAGTCCTTACTCATCATTGTTGCTGGTTTGTTGGTTCAACAACATTAAATGTACTTGTTGATGTACCTCACTGTCCATAACCTGCTGAAAAGGATTAAGAAAAGAAAAGCTCGGTATAAAGAACAGAAAATGATTTCTTCTTCCCGCTATGTATGCACTAGGTAGTGGGCTTGGTCTTTGCACATTGAGGCTTAGTTTAGCTGTTGTGATCACTGCATCTGTATTCTTTGTGTGTTTAGACGTCATAATGCCTTAAACCGTATTCACCCTACTTTTTATGATTGCAATCTATGATTGCAAGAAAAAGGCAGTGTTTAGATCAATCTCCCATAGTCCCATGTATGAATTCAATATGAAGAAATATATGGCACGTATAAGAAACAGTTTTTTTTTTCTTTGGCTTGAACCACGTATGAGCAACCATTACCATTCATTTCTTCCCCTTAATTTATTTCAGTTAGTTTTTGGTCCTATCTTTTCCAAATTTTCTCACCTTGCGGGTGCTCTTTTTGCAATTTACAGCTGAATCAAACGCATTTGTAATGCTGGTAAAGGCTGAATTTTTTTCCCTTGTAATATATTATTGCATAAAGCTTACTACACGTTTAAATATTTATCTATCATGTTCACGTATTTAAATACTATGTTTACATATTCTATGCATTTGTTCACAAATAAAATTGGTAATGTATCATATTAAGCATGTTCACATATTTGTCTTATTTGTTCACGCGTTCTAATAAGATGTTCACATATTTGTTTGCTGTGTTCAAAAACGATGATTCTGTCTTATTTTGTTTATGTTTGATGAATATTATTTGATCATCATATATATTTTTTATGTTTAGGGGAAGAAATTGCACCTCCACCAACCAGAAAAAGAAAAATAGAAGTGAGGGAGGAGGTTGAAGAGACCAATAGATACGTTATTAAGAAGAGGATGAAGAAAAAAGCTAATAAAGAGGAGAAATCAAAACCTAAGAGGGTACATTGTATTAGGTTCAGAAATAAAGAGACTATTACTGTGACACCGTGATTGTAATGTAACTATAGCAGTAAATCAAAAGAAAGAGCAACTTTTTTCAAGGGCTTTCCTTGGGAAGTTATAGTTGACTTATTTTAGATGTACGTTCACATATTTGAGTATAATGTTCACGTATTTGAGTATAATGTTCACATATTTTAGATGTACGTTCACATATGAAGTAGTTGTGTTCACGTATTTTAGATGTACGTTCACATATTTGAGTATAATATTCACATATTTTAGATGTACGTTCACACATGAAGTAGTTGTGTTCACGTATTTTAGATGTAAGTTCACATATGAAGTAGTTGTGTTCACTTATTTGAGTATCATGTTCACATATTTTAGACGTGCGTTCACATATTTGAGTATAGTGTTCATGTATTTGAGTATAATCTTCACGTATTTGAGTATCATGTTCACGTATTTTAGATGTAAGTTCACATATGAAGTAGTTGGGGTAAATTCCCTTGGTGGTCCCTAATCTTTCATACTCGTGTACTTTTAGTCCCTAACCTATTAAAAGGTCTTTTTTGATCCCTAAAAAGGATTACTAATTGGTCCTTCTGTTACATATCCCGTTAGTTCTCCGTTAAAAGTAGGGTGACATGGACACTACCTGCAGATATACAATAAAAAAAAAAAAAGATATTTCTTGGCTGACAAAGCACAAGGGGTGGGAATGGAATTTACAAAAAAAAACGTGATTTTTTTTAGACCAAAAAAGACATGGTTTTAGGGTAGAGTTTGAGCCAAAAAGAACGGCTCTGTGCTTCAATTTGCAGCCTTGGCATGAAATTAGAAAGCTTGAAGGAAATACACAAATGACATTTCATCTTTGGATGTAATATCACCGGTGCAAATAATCAGGGATAAAAAGAGATAAAAAGTATATATTTTTTTCTGTTTAAGCTAATAAAGTTAAATATTCTGGATAATTCTTGACAAGCCCGGGATATTTGATGTATAATACTTCAAAGATTAAAACTAAATATCCCTGACGATGATAAGACGTAACACGCCGGAGATAAAAAATCATACTAATATCCCCGTTTATATCCATCCGGGATATTACCTATGAGATAAAAAAAATTGTAAAAAGCATGCCTTTGTAAATCCCCTTTGCCCCAAAGTCCAAACAGTAAAAACCCTAAAGTTTTGAATCCCGACGAACCTCCTTCAGCCTCCTCTCTCAAAATCCGTCCGGTGAGGGCGTCTGTCAGGTGTGGGCGCGGCAGCACGGGAAGCGGTGGTGTGGCGGTGATGTGCCCGTAGTTGGGGTATGCGAACACGATGTACTTCAGGTCGGCGGTGAGGTGTCTTCGTTCGACGCATTCAGCCACGATGGCGGCGAGGATGGCTACACGGGCTACGATTCCTACTCCGCCGACCACGTCGAAGTCTCCTCTGGCGCCGAAGCTCACGAATTCCCACCTCAAAGCTACGGAAGCGACGGATTTCCCGCCGAAGACGAGGTCGCCGTCGAGGACGCCACCGACTCCCCTCTTCCCTACGAGTTCAGCTCCTCGGCAGGAAACCCTAGCTTCTCGCAGTCTCCGTTTGCTGATGGCGTTCCCGTCTCGAACGGAAACGAACAGCCCTACGACTTGGGAGCTGACGAGGACGGGATTTTCGCTTCCGACGGGCCCGTGCTTCCGCCCCCGGATCTGATGCGCGAAGAAGGATCTGCTTTCCGAGAATGGCGCCGGTGAGTGATCTGATGAGTCTACATTCTGTAGTTGACTCCTCTTCCCAATTGGGTTTATCGTTTATCGTTTATCAACAACAGCTCCTCTGTATTTGATTTCTGGGTTTGTGAAGATGGCGGCGAAGGAGGAGCGTAGCGATGTGTTTGCAATGGACAACGACGGCGACGTTGAAGACAACAGGTCTACTGTTAGCTCCGGTGCTGACCCAACTGACAACGACGATGACAACGATCAACCCTTCATGTCTCAGCATTGGCCCCAGAGTTTCAGGTTCACTTCTATAAAGCTTCATTAATTTTTGTTGTTTACTTTAGGGTACTTGCTATGTTCATGATCCTGCTGACCTTAATGCCCTTTTTTAATAATAATTATTATTCTTATCATAGAATATTGACTATGAAGTACTTACTGTTGTAGAGTGATTAACTCATGGGTTAGAGTGAATCAGAGAAGTGTTTGTTTTCTGGCCTTGTCTTCATCTTGCCGAAAACTTGTGATCTTGTAGTGCCGTTTGAATGAATGTCGGAACTCGACAGGAGGATTCCGGTTACAGGAAATGGGTTTTAGAATCTGAAATCGTAATCAATTTATTAAGGAGAGTTTTCATCGAGTGATTTTGACTTATGAGCTCTGTACGTTTTGATGATGAGGGCAGGGCATAGGTTAATGGGGATATCAACTGAACATTAAGGTGAATTTTGGAGAGTGAGATTAACCTGCTGACAGTGGCTTAGAGAGCAGACTGATAAAATATATTGATGGATTTGTATTCTCTTTAGGTGAAGAGGAATTTCATTTGTTGACTCTTTGATTGCCCATCTATATGTCAGAGAAACACTGGATCCATACACAATTGCAGCTTCTCCAGCCTTTGGTACGCTTGGGCGCACACCTAGTCTTAGATTCTTGGGCATGATAAGAGTGGTTCATTACAAGACCTTCTAGCTGACAATGTACTCCGCCAAGGATTCCAGGGCATTTCTGATATAATCACGGTCAGTTTTTGAACTTCTGTTCATTTTAGAATTGAGACAATACAACAGCCTTATGGTTCAAGCCACTTTTGGTTTAGAGAACCTTAGCTTTTCATTTTAATCAGTGTAGTTCGTTCCATGATGATATGAGATAGACATGGATTTAATCTTACATGTACAATGCAATCTGCAGGTTAGAACTTTACTCCAGAACCATCCTAACGCTACAAAGTTGCTTGGGCATGGAGCTGAGGGCGGAATGCACCTTGTTCTTGAGTACTCAGAGCTTGGAAGCTTGGCTTCTCTTTTACTTGGTTAGCTTGAGGGTCCGTTCGGAGGCAGCTTCACGTAGCTGACCGTGGCTTGAAATACTCCTCCAGCTTCAGAATTGGCGTTCGGCGGCCCAACTGGACAGGCGACTGGATGAGCTGGCCGTGGCTGGAGAATTGGCAAACAAGCCTCGAATTCACGAGCTCCTCCCCCCAAGCTTTTCGTGAACAAGCCACACGGGTAAAAATAATTGCCTCCCGATACCCCTGTTGTTTCAATCTCTTCTCAAGGGTGAAATTGAAAGGCTCCGCCAGATCTGAAATTCTGTGGTGCCCCTTTCACTCTACCATCCCAATCGTCGTTCTTGTCAGCGTCCAGATCCAAGGGGTAGAACCACCGGGCTGTCATCCGAATCGTCGTTCCCGTCGGCGTCCAGATCTGGCAGCGGAAATGGTATCGGGGGAGAAGAGGGGTGGCTATGGGGGCTGAGACGAAAAGAAAGAAAAGGGCTGGCACCGGGAAGAAGATCGGGAAGAGAAGATGAGCGGAAGTGGCCAGTGGGACTAATCGGTGGTGGTCGACGGTTGACGGGAGCGAGTTCACTTTGGACGGATGAACCGAGGAAGAAGATGAAATGAATAAAATATATTAAAAGAAAAAAAGTATTAATTTATAAATAATACCCTTTTGGTAATTTCACCTATTATTCAGCCCGTAATACCGAACACTCAATTGAGCTTTTTTTTTCCGTAAAGTCAATTCCAGTTCCAATTAGCTTTCCAGTTCTAGTTAGTTTTCCAGTTCTAGTTAGTGTAACCGAACGGAGCCTGAAGCACATTTCTTTGGCTTCACTTTGACAAGTGCAAGTAGAGTAATGATCAGATCTTTTTTAGTTAGATATTTTAGTGTGCAGATTAGCTTGTGGAGCAAATTATTTTTGAATGGAGTAGATATTGTATGACTATCTCAGATTTCCACTTGGTTGTCCTCAGAAATTTGCACTTATTAAGATGTGTATATTTTTAGATTTTGGTGTATTCTTATACATAAAAGAATAAAATGTAGTATTTTTTTTTCTATAAGTACAAAACGAATGCTATTTTTTTTTTAAAAAAAAACTCTAATATCCCGGATATAAAAATTCACGTCAGAGATATTAGAAAGTTTTTTTTATAAGAGAAAACAACTCTAATATCCCCGGCGTGTTTGCAAATATCAGGGATATTAGGTTGCTTCTTTCTTTGGAGGAAGCAGATCTAATATCCCCGGCTTGTTTTTTTATATCAGGGATATTAGGTCTATTATACCCTCAGTATTTATTCCGTGTCCATTTTTACCTATATCAGGGATATATACTAAAAAACGCCCGGGATAAAATGCTATTTGTGTACTAGTGGAAGATGGAGAAATTGGAAATCAGAAGAAAGTGGCGTAAACGAGATCTATTTTCTGAACCCCCACAATATGGTAAAATCTCTATTTTCAAATTCTAAACTATTGGTTATTTGAGGAAGTTCTGAACTTTACATTTGGGAAAAGGGAGTCCTAGAAAGCTTTTAGGGTTCATGTGGGAAAGAAAACACCTTTGAAAGCACAAAGGATTCATGTGGGAAAGAACCAGTAGTATATATTGGGTTTGTTGGAGAAGCTATATGCAGGCTTAATTGTTTTTATTGGCCACCGAATGAAGTGGTATGGGTGGACAAAAATAATTTGGTTTTTTCTACAGTACTTGATTTATGTGTGTAGAATAAAGACAAGGGACCATCTTAAGTTGCTGTAGCTTCACATGCCTTAGATAATGCATGTCCCCACTAGCTAGTTGTGCTTTCAAAACAACCTTCTTTTTTTTGGCTTATCTAGGAGTATTATATTATATACACTATTAACTCTCTTTGGTTTCTAACTTGTTTATGATATATACTTGTTCACAGATGCCAATACAGGTTATTTTAGTATTAAATTCAATCATGGTGGGTATTTTTCTGAGGAAGGGTGGAGCGAATATGTGAAGGCACATGTTGACTATTTTGATTACTGCCATCAGGATGGAGTATCATTCGAAAGCATTGCTGAAATGTTGAGGCAAATTGAACATGATATAGACAAGGTTATATTATTGTGGAAGTCTTCTCATTCTAGTGCAAGTCAACCTCAGTTCAATATGATCAATGGTGATATAGATGTGATAGATATGGTAGCCTCTCATTTATCAGTATGCAGTGTAATTGAAATGTTTGTGGTCATCAAGGAAGGAGAATATGATATACGTGCAACAAATCTTCAAGAAGGAACTATGTTATTACTGCATGATGATGATGAGGATGGGTCATCTTCAGAGGGTGAGATTGTTGAACATGTAGAGGAGGATGAAGATGTTCATCTAGAAGAGGAGGACAACAATATTGGAGACGATGAGGATATTGAATTTGTGATGAATCCCCCAAGTTCAAGTGCAGCTGATCAAACAAAGGGGCTTGATAATCAACAAGAAGTCATGGGTTACGTATTTGATGTGGACTCGGATTATGACGGTTCTGATCAATTGGATAGCCTAGATGAAGATAGTGATATGGAGAAGGAAAGATTTCCAAAGTTCAATCCTCGAACTGATATTAAGGATCCAAAGTTCAGGTTGAAAATGATATTTCCATCTTTTCAATTATTGAAAGAAGCTGTCAAGATATATTCAATCAAAAACAGGGTTGAATTATCTTTTAAGAAGAATGATTTGAAAAGGCTTAGAGTGAAATGTAAGCAGGGCTGTCCATGGGTACTATATGCAACTCCATTTGATAATTCAGGAAGGGTACAAATCAGAACCTACATTGATGAGCATACCTGCAGTAGAGGATTTTCAAGTAAGTTTGCTACTAAAATGTGGATTGCATATGAGTACTTGGAATTAATTAGAAGAATTCCAGAAATTACTATTCCAGCACTACAAGATCAAATTAAATGTGATTACAATATTATTTTAAAAAAAGGAAAGGCGTATAAAGGAAAACAACTTGCCCTTAGTATCCTGAGAGGAGAAGAGGAGGAACACTTTTTGAAGCTTGCAGACTATGGAGGAGAATTAAGAAGGACTAATCCAGGGAGCACATGTTTGTTGTCATTGGATAACTTGATTTTCAAGAGAATGTTTGTTTGTTTATCGGGATGTAAGAATGGTTTCAAGTCTGGTTGTAGACCTTTGATCTCGATTGATGGATGTTTTCTCAAGGGTAGATATGGTGGACAATTGCTAGCTGCAACAGCGGTTGATCCAAATGATTGCATATGGCCTATAGCATATGCGATTGTTGAAGTGGAGAGTAGAGACTCATGGACTTGGTTTTTACAGTTGCTTGGTGAAGAGTTGGAGATTGAAAATAGTCATAAGTGGACTTTTGTTTCCGATAGGCAGAAAGTAAGCATACACCTTACTTGAACTTTAATCATCATTGTTATATATTTTTCATTCTAACGTGATCTTATTTATAATGTGACGTCCAGGGATTGATTCAAGCTGTGCATGATTTATTTCCAAATTCTGAGCATAGATTTTGTGTGAGACATTTGATTGCAAATTTCAAGAAATTATTTCCTGGAGAGGTAATGAAGAACACTGTTTGGGCTGCTGCAACAAGTACTTATATGGGAGATTTCAATATGCACATGGAAAAGCTCAAAGTTCTTAGTGCTGATTCTCAGCTATGGATGGAGAAAATCTCTGCACAACATTGGTCAAGGTCACATTTTAGGGAAACTAGTAAGTGTGATATGTTACTGAATAATATTTCGGAGTGTTTCAATCGGTTTATTCTAGATGCAAGAGATAAACCTATTTTGACTATGATGGAGATGATTAGATGCAAGTTAATGGTTAGGATTGCAAGGAAAAGAGACCAGATGGCTAGGTGGACTGGTAATATATGTCCAAAAATTGTGAAAAAATTGGATAAGATTAAAGATGAATCTAGGTATTGTTGGCCTATACCTTCTGGAGGAACACAGTTTCAAGTGACTTGTCGAATGGAGCAGTTTGTTGTTGATGTTGGAGCCCGAACATGCTCATGTTGGAAATGGCAATTGACAGGACTCCCTTGTAGTCATGCTTGTGCAGCCTTAGCTTATAATAATAATTCAGTTGAGGATTTTGTAGATGAGTGTTATAGTATTTCTACTTGGAAAAGTATGTATGATAACATCATCAATCCCATTAGAAGTATGAATCAATGGGAAAATGAGAATCATAACCCCATTATGCCTCCTAACTCACTTCCGCCCAAATGTGGAAGACGTCAAAAGAAGAGAAGAAAAGAAGCAAGTGAAAGAGAACCGAAAAACAAGATGAGAAGGTCGGGTATGATCATGCATTGTACGAAATGTGGTGTAGCTGGTCATAATAGGAGGAAATGTAACAACACCCAGTAGGTACATGGATGCAACTACTTACTGAATTATTCTATTGTCATATTATTAATAATATCCTTGCATTTAAAAAAAGGTTTTTCATATAATACAACATCTACATGTATTGTATGCGTCATCTTTTAAACATGTATCTCTATGTTGCATTTCACAGGAAAGTTCTCAAAGTGGTGTAGACTCCAGTGCACAGACAAGATATATTGATAGACCTACAACCTGCAGACAAGGAAGTAAAGACAAAGGAAAAGGAAAATTCACATCTCAGTACAAGAAGAAATATATGCTAGAGTTAAATTTACCACTTTTGTAAGCATTTTGAATAGTTGGGTACTTTAAGCATATTTTTTTGCTAGGGGTATATGTTCAGCCACGAACAACTTGCAAGGCTAATTGGATGAACCATAATCTTTTATTGAAAAAATGCTTGTTTATTTAGTTTGGAGTTCATATATAATTATAATTTTTCTTCACTTTAATTAATATATGCAGATTAGTTTAGATGCAACTTATTTAATCCACCGGGAGCAAGGATGTGTTTCAATAAAGTGAATAAGCTTTCAAGTATCACGTGCCAACTAGTGCTTTGTCAGCCAAGAAATCTATTTTTTTAATGTATCTCTGCAGGTGGAGTCCATGTCATCCTTTTGACAGAGAACTAACGGGATATATAACAGAAGGACCAATTAGTAATCCTTTTTAAAGGTTAGGGACCAAAAAAGACCTTTTAATAGGTTAGGGACTAAAAGTACACAAGTATGAAAGATTAGGGACCACCTAGGGAATTTACCCTATTATGTAGTTATCCATGTTAACCTAGAACGGGACGATCTCGATTCCAAGCCAACTTTAGAAAACATATTTCTGTTATTTAACGACCCATTCTTGGATGGACGACATATGAATTAACCTAGAACGGGACGGTATCGTTGATTCTGGCCCAACTGCATATTTGATAAAAATAGCTTTTATTTATGTTATTTTAATTAATCTAATTATATTTCTTATTATCTATTTATGTAAAAGATATGATCAAATTTTCAAATTTTGGTAATATATTCTATCTTTTTAATATATCACTTATCTTTTCTAAAGTTGATTTTGGACCCACCTTATTTTTGGTAAAAAAAAATAGTTTTTATTTGTGGTATTTCAATTAATTTGATAAAATTATATTATCTATTTATGTAAAAGATATATTCAAATTTTTGAATTTTGGTAAGATATTCTATCTTTTTAATATATCACTTAATTGAAAAACATGATTCTAATATATATCTTGAATTTTCGAAATATAATTACTATGAAATAATTATATTTGATTTACTTAATTAAATTTAGAATTTTTAAGATAAAATTTTAAATTATTTTTTAATAGAAAGACTAATTTTGTTACTTTATTATTTGATTTACTTGAATAAATTTAGCATTTTTAAGCTTAAGTTAATTATTTTCTATATTTACATGATCTACTATATTTTTTTACCCATTATATTTGATTTTTTTTCTATCTTGATAACAAATTTGATTTTTTAGCCAAATAATAATTTCGATTTATATCTTGATAACGTACATCTTTTTCATAATTTTTACTTATTTACAAAATAATCCCACCATTTTTGTCAAATTATACAAACGCCCCTTATTTTCCTAATACAAACATACAAGTGGTCGTTTTTGAACCACCACATTAATTTTGACCCTACCTCATATATTAAAAAAAAAATATTTTTTATTATTCGCATTATATAAGGTTTTCCTATTGAATTTCTTCTTATCTACTTATAAGAAAAAGCTTTTGTCAATTATTAATTCTTAAAGCATAACAGGGAAAAATCTTTCACAAACAAATTAAGAAAAATCTATGAATATTGGATTCAACTTATTTCTTTAATACAAGTAAATTTGTGGCTTTCGACAATTTCTATTAAATTTTTAAAAACTTTATCAATTTATCAGTTGATGAAATTATTTAATTATATTTACATATATGATAGTCGTTATTAATATATGATAAAAATTGTAAGGAAAATATCAATTTATATTCTTATAATCAGGTTTTATAAAAATATACAAATGAGTGAAAAAATTATGTCTTATATATATTTTTTGGGTTATGTGAACTTCAAAAACAATATCACTCTTTTTAAAAGATAAAAAACATGTTCATATAATAAAACTTAGATAATATTTTCCATATAAATATATAATTTTATTTTAATATTTTTAAGTGAAATAGTCGTGTACGGCACGACAGGTTAAGCTAGTATTAGTAATTTGGTGCTAAAAAAAAGGTAAATTTGGGTTTGATGGAAACCGCTCCATCAAAATGCTAAAAATTTGAAGCAAATCGTACTAAGAGAGCTCCGATTTGGCGTAGATCCCATACTTTAATATGGGCAACAGTGGCAAACTTAGGGCTACGCCTAATCTATGTATATATATATATATATAAAAGCCGTAAGGATTGGAGCCACCACATTGCGCCATATCTACATTTTCCACATGTCGCACCCACATTACGCCACCAAGGATTTTGCCACGTGTCGCCATAATATTGAGCCACATCATATATTTTCTATTTACTAATTAAGCCATGTCATCTACATGTTTCCATCTCATTTACAAATCATATCTATTAATCAAAAAAATCCATGTCATATCCCTAAATCCATGTAATATCTTATCATTTCCATAACAAATTTATTAGTTTTGCTTTTTTTCATTTTTTTTGCTAATTAGTATTTAAAAAAATCTTCTTCTTTTTTTTGATTGGGCAATCCATTTTGTTACCAAAAATAATTGTATTCACCGAGAAGATCATTTTGGTAACAAAACAATCACGATTGTATTTAGTGAATATATCAATAATTTTTGGCTCAAGTTATAATCATGATCATTTTGGTAACTAAAATCACGTACCATTCCTTAATCATGATCATTTTGGTAACCTTAATTTTTGATCGAAGATCTTTTGGTAACAAAATAGTCATGTATCATTCCTTTATTTATTTTTGGCTCAATTTATGTACGAAAGAATCCCGAAATTATTGAATATATCAATAACTTTCGTTAAAATTTTAGTTCATTTAAAAAAATGATAATTACGATAATATATATATAGATATATTTAAAACCAATAAGGATTAAAACCTTCTCATTGCACCACCTCAACTTTTTCCACGTGGCGTTCGTATATTACGCCACATTTTGTCACGTGTCATGTTATCATTAAGCCATTTCATATCATTTTTCTCATATCATATGCCATGTCATATCATTTTTCTCATGTCTATCCCTATATAATCTTTTGTTATCTCTCTAATTACCAAAAATGTAATTAGATTTAGATATTATTAATTGGTTAGTAAAATTGCCAAAAAAAAAATAGGATTCTGGTATGTGTAAATTTTGAGTCAAGAATCTTTATTAAAAATTGTTACTAATTGCAATTGATTTTCTTTGGTTGATTATATGCATTAATTATAGTCGTGCATAACAATATTAGTAGGATAGCTATGCAATTGACAATTCCCTTATTATATTCTCTTATTGTCTTTCCGTTACTACTGTAGTTCTATTTACTCTTTTATCGACTGCATAACACCATCCATTCAAGCATGCTTCTATTTTTTTAGGTCAACTTAAAACTACCTTAATTTACAAAATTTCATAATTAATCTACTTTTTTAATTATGAGAATTATTATCCATCTTGACCTCTTTTTTTCTTTTTGTCGGTCAATCTTAACCGGCCTCTTCCTAATCTTTACTACAGTTAAACCTCTATAAATTAATAGGGTCGAGACTGAAATATTTTATTATTTTAAAGAGATATTAATTCATCGATAAATTAATATTTATTAATTTATAGAGATTTTAGTGATAGAAATATTTTCAATAATAATATCAAGTATTGTCATTGAACTAAAATTAATACCAACTACAAATATCATAAAAGTATAGCCAAACTATTAGCATATTTACTAAAAATAAAATCAATATCAATATATACTATAAAAGCCGGCTGATTTCGAGCCACCACGTTGATTTTGACCCCGCTTGATTTTAATTTTTTTTCCAACTCAAATAGATAATAGCAACTCTATATATTTTATTTTCCTTAGTTATCTAATCCTCAATTTTATCTTTAAGGTCATATTATCTATCTTTAATTCAAAAATCACCACAGCAATATATCTATCCATCTTTAAATTGAAGTTTAATATTGAATAAAAGATAAGATCAATTATATTCATGTACATCATTCTACGTTGTTAATGTTAAATAATTTAGGCTATCATCTATAATACTATAAACTACAGTCGGAATCCGCAATGAATGCTCATCATTTTATCACTATTCTAAAGTTTTCATGTGGTCTACCTTCAATTTTATTTAGATAATGGATTCTCCATAATGGTCACTAAATACTGATTTATATCGTGTGTATTTCAACCTTTGAGTTCCTGTAACTCTTGCCCCCCCACCCCCACAAGATTGAAACGCTCTGCCTCCCCTTCCCCAAAATTGAAACGCTCTATATTTTTAGTCTGGCCAAAACAATTGCAGGACATATCAGCCCGAGGTCGCCCATCTTCTTCCCTATGCGAATTCCCCTTCATGAGCTCGAAACCACCGACCCCCCGTCGGAGTTGCGGATGCCGGCCCGAGCAGCAGCCACGCCGGCCATCCCTGACGACACGCTCGCCCCCTCCCTCTCACTGCTCGCTCACCCTCGCATCCGACCCGCGCTGTTTTTCTCAAGCCCCTTCAGCCAAAGGGTTTTGTTGACATTGGAAGAGAAGAAAGTCCCTTACAAGCTCCACCTTATCAATACTAGCAACAAGCCCCAGTGGTACGTGAATTCCTTTTCCTCTTACTCTTTAGCGAGATTTCGGTTTCAATTTCATGTTTTGTTTTTTTGGTCGGGGTAGGTTTTTGGCGGTGAATCCAGAAGGGAAAGTCCCCGTGATCAAGTTCGATGACAAGTGGATTGTCGATTCTGATGTCATAGTCGGCATCGCTGATGAGAAATTCCCCGATCCTCCTCTCGCTACCCCCCTGAGTTTTCCACTGTGTAAATTCGCTCTCCCCTTCGCATTCCTTTGAGAATTCGTTTTGGATTGTGTTTGTTGTGAACTTTATCTCTGTTTAGGGTTTTTGTCCATGTGTATCCATGTGTAATTCCGATGGTGCGAGAAGTGGCATGTGGCCTTTCTGATCATTCTGTATGTTGCCAAATTTTTTCCAGGCAGTGAAAAGGCTGATGGAGGCATGTTTCCTGAAGTTGATAGCAATTGGAAAGTATGTGATACACATTAACCCAAGAAGTAGCTTTTCAGTGATGTGAATTTAGTATTACAGTGGTAGATCTTACCCTTGCTTGTGGTAAAAGTTTTAGGTATTTAATGAGCTCCAAATATTGCTTACTAAAACCAACGGAAGGCTCATCTCTGATGTGATGACACTGGTTCCTATGGTTGTTCGTGAGAATACAAATTTGGAGGATGCTGCAAGGTTTAGTCCCTGCTATTTGATTTTGTCTTCAATTGCTTACCTCTCAAAGAAAATTTTGTTGGGTGGTTGAGATTTTCTGAATTAAAGGTGTTATGTGATGTTGCTGTTTCTGGTTTTTTATGATGTCAGGTTGTTGCTAAAGACAAGATATCACCGTCTTCCAGTGGTAGGTGTTGATAGCAAACTGGTAAATGTTGTTGTTTCTGTAGTATCAAGCGATTTCACTTTTTCAAGCGGAATATAGTCCATCTATAGTAAATGCTTTTGGAGATCCAAGCGATTTCTTTTCCTTCTCTCTTTTCATACTTGAGTTTATATCATTGTCTGGTGCAATGCATAAATCTGTAGTATCAAACTACTAATTTGAATGTTGATCCTATTTTAGATGTGCATAAGATTAATGCCTCATTTCGGACAAGATGGATCTGACAATGTTTAGCAGAGGTTTCAAAAATCAAATTTATGATGTTTACTGATATCTTCTCCCAGAACTTCAGGTATCACTAATTAAACACCAGATCTTTCCTTCTCTGGCACTTTCAATTTTTCCCCTTCATAAGTTTGTCATGTTTGTTTTTGCTTATGCTCTCTGTTCTTGATATTCCTGTTCCATAGTTGATGTGCTTGGGTAGTTGCAGTTTGGATGTTATTTCTATCATATTGATTTATACTCCTTTCCTAATTCTTTGATCACTACTTATTAATCTTTTCATATAGATAAGTTTTGTGATGGGGAAAGATCTGGCTCCTACCCATTTTCTTTTTTGCATAGGCAACATCTTCATGGGTGTGAAGAGGCATCACCATACTTGATTAGCTGTTTGTGAAATGTCAGAACTTCGGCTTGCTCAGGGGGCGATTCAAGAGCCCGGTCTGACATTCTTCCTCATTGTCATTCATTCCTTCGTTCATCAGAAACCAGAAATCTTCTCTTTTTTGAGCATCCGTATTAATCCTTCTCATGGAAATGTTGGTGATTGAACTGAATTGTATAACTATCTTTGCTTATTCTCATTTCTCATACATTCATGTCATGCTCTTCAGTTCGTTATGCATTCCTGTTTCAAGAAGGGCATGGCGTAATCTACTTTATTTTTAAACCTCTTCAATCTTTCAATGATATATACTGCAATATTTATGGAGATGTTACTAATTGAATTGTATAACTATCTTTGCTTCTCCTCATACATTCATGCCATGCTCTTCAATTCTTTATGCATGCCTGTTTCAGGAAATCATCCATTGGGAAGTGTCATGTTCTTCACGTGGATAAACTTACAAGAAATGTGAACGAAGGCCATCTTAAAGAAATTTTTAGTTAGTTTCTTTCTCTCAATTTCTGTTTCATGTGTTTATCCATATATGTATAATTGTTTCCTCGCATAATGGTAACTTTGTAATGTCGAGAGGCACATAGATTGCCACGTCTTAACTTAAGATTTGATGATCCTCATGTTTGTGTAATGCTGAATTCATCCATTATCAAAACTTTCACCTTACTGCTGGTATGCAGGTAACTTTGGTGAGGTTGTCAGTGTTCAACTAGCAATGGATCGAAATGTAAGTCTCTAGACTTGAATGTTTTCATTTCCCTTTTCATTTTACTGTAGAGTATAGCAAGATTGGTGCTTGCCTGATATCTTGCACATCTTTGCATATGCAGGTCAATCTTCCAAAGTTACAGCTTGGTTCATCAATATGAGGGCAGCTGCTGTTAGAAATCTAGAAGGCAGAGGAATCAATTTGCATCCCCAATAAAAACTTAACTGAGGTAGAATGCAAGGGTCAATACAAATGAAGCCTCTTCAAGTATACGCCACTTGGTTAAGGCATTTGGATCAGTAGGCCCATCCCGTGCATACACTTCAAGCCTCTTCAAGTCAGCCACTAACATACAACAAATGTTACAATGACATAATAGGCTCAAGTGCTCAACCAACAGTATAGTATAGCACTACAATAGGAGGGGGTCAGGGGAAGGAAAATTGTTTAAACCATTTAATTGAATTTATTGTTCTCCAGTCAACTAAACCTTATAACTTGATCTTTACTATGTTTCTCTACTTATGGTATTCACTTGAGCCCTATATTTTCCCCTCTTTTCTGGCTGCATACATCAGATGTAGGATCCTCCCCCAAAGCAACTCATCATTAGTGCAGTCACTGGGATTCTTCTTAAGTCACCTTCCAAGGTCATTGGGTTTAGCTAGCCTTTCGACCGATCTACATAGTATTTAAGCGTTTATAATAACGTAATGAACTAGGCTAATTAAACTTGGACCCACATGGCCCTTCTTCGAGCTTTGATGGACTTACCGAGGTAGATCGGAGCCGGAGTCATTGGGATTTGGACTAGACAAAGCCTAACAAAGCTGGATCGGGACCACGCAAGAAGGAAGGCCGAGGTATTCGCCCCGGGCGAGCTTGGCTTCGGATGGTCTTCACCTGATATCGGCTCGGCTAGACCGTGACCGAAACGTCTCGGCGTTCCGAGGCCAAAGGAGGCGAGGCGAGTGACGGTAGAGGACCAACCCTCCGTCCATGGCCGGCGGATGGAGTGCAACGTCGACCTTTGAACGATGAGCACCTCCCACAAAGGCCGCCCAATCCGTACATACCCCCCGTCGAAGAAACAAAAAGATGGTCGGTGGCGGCATCGTTGCCCACGGTTGTGCACCAGGCGGGAGTTTGGTCCCGTCTCCCTCTCTCCCAAGTCCCTCCAGAAAGAAAAGAAAGAAGGCCCCAATGGAGGGGCGGAACTCCCCCAACATCACACCCCACCAAAAAAAAAAATGAAAAAAGAAGTGGTGGAGCTGGCGTAGAAGACAGGAGAAAAAGGGCCACCCAAATAGAAAAGGCATGCAGTCATGCAGAATTGCAGATACAACAATGAAAGAAAAAAAAAAAGATGCTACGGTGGGAAAAGTTATCGGGTACATATTTGCCCAAAATTAACCCGGATTAAAAATAGTAAAATGCTTCAAGGATAACACAAATTTCGCCTAATTAATTCATAATTCCCCATGAGCATTCATAATATATAACTCCTACAATTTACGGTTCTAAGTGATTAGATTAACTTATCACATTATCCCAAATACCAATTTCAAAAGGATACTATAAAATAGTTTTAAACTAGAAAAGGCATGCATATACAACAATGAAAGAAAAAAAGAAAAAAAAATGGTACGGTGGGAAAAGTTATCGGGTACATATTTGTCCAAAACTAACCCGGATTAAAAGTACTGTAGTAAAATACTTTAAGGATAACACAAATTTCGCGCGCCTAATTAATTCATAATTCCCAACGAGCATTCAAGTGATAAAATTAACTTATCACATTATCCCAAATACCAGTTTTAGAAGGATACCATAACAAAGTTTTAAACTAATTAAGTAAAATTACAAAAAAAACATTGCTAATTAAAGGAAAATAAATATGTCATTAAATTCATTTGTAACTGGCCTATTAGATAATTAAGCGATAAATTCACCTTTAATTCATTCATTGTAATTACTCTACTCTTCAACTTTCAAACAATGTAACATATAAGTTTAACATAGATTAATTAATTACATACTTAAATTCGAAAAATACATAACAAAATAACCATAATAAACTCAATATATAACTAATTTTGTAAATCCACAACCGATTTTGTACGTAGTTAACAAAATTGAAACTACATGTACTAAATAAGCTATAATAATAGTCATCTAAGGCATCAAAAGTCGATCAATAAAAAAAAAGGAAATTCCGGTTGGTGTCCTCGAGTTTTTTGGCTTTTCCGGATGGTGCCCTAAAAAAAACTTATTCCACATGGTATCCTCGAACTTTTCAGAAAGTTCGCCCCGTACCCTTGAACTTTTAAAAAGTTCGCCACATGCCCTTTCTTTTGTTTTTTCTCAAAATTTTCGCTTTTTTTGCGGTTTTTTTGTTGCTAAAAAATAATAATTAATATTTTATTGACTATGAATGAATAAAATAAGTGAAACAACTATAGAGAAGTTTGCATTTTTTTTAAATTTTCATTTAAAACTCTTTTTCATTTTGTTATGTAAAAAATATTTATTGTGTTTTATAAACATATTGTATTAAAAAAATACAACCAATTGAATATTTAATTTGATTATAATTAAACAGTATAAAATTTATCATAAATTAGATTGGTGCACATTAAATAAAGAAAGAGTGTTAGTTGTATTGAATAATTATTATTTTTTTAGAAAGATTCAACACTAATTTGTATTTCCATCTCAAACATTAGTTTTGTTTAAATTTTACTTGGTAACTTTCTTAAAAGTGCTATTTAAGTAGATTTCTTAATTACTTTTATATATTCAAAGGTATGAAAATTTTAAATCTCTAAATTTACTTTTTTCCCAAATTTGAATTATATTTTATTACTTTTTTGTCCATGGTGCTTCTCGCACATGTCCTGCTAATATGCCTAGAGCGCTTACCTCTTAGCCACTTGAAAGAACTGAGAAAGCCCACTCTCCAAGGACAGGGAAGTAAATATTCACTTGAAATGGGCAATGGTAAGAGGGCTCATATTGTGTTGTTATTTGTTTATATGCAATTTACATATAATTGCTGAATATGGATCAAGTGCATCCCTCCTGATTTCATGTTTATATATATATTTATTTATTTATTTAAAAACCAACTTTTGATTAGAAAATGGGAGGGTAATTTTTATTATATGTTTGGGTGTAGTTAAGCTAAGAAATGGGAGGGTAATTTTTATCTAATAAAGAAGTAGACTAAGATATCTTTTATAAGTGATTTCGGGTTGATATCTTTTATCGGAGGGTAATTTTTACTTTCTCATTTTATCCTAGGGAGAAACTAAAATGAATTAATTAATTTAAATCACAAAACTTCCTATAGTTTAATTCATAACTGATTTATATTTTTATTAAGAAAATTCTTAGAGCAAAGTTTTGATAAAGATTGAGTAAAATTACATTACTCAATCTTTATCACAACTTCCTATTGCGAGGGTCTTATTTATTGCCCCCGAGACGGGACGACAATAGTAAAACCTTATTTAAAATACACTTTTTTTTATATGTAATGAACTAGACCCGCGCATCGCGCGGGGTTTACAAATCATAGACCGCCTCTATCGATCGACCAAATGTTGCGCCCAAAAGCCCGTGCATCGCACGGGCCCCGCTCCTAGTATATTATATTTTGTAGTTATTTTGCATGTAGTTATGTTGTTTGTATTTAAAATCAAAATTTTATCTTATAAATAATTTATTGATTATATTATATTTTAATAAGATATTTTTTGATCTATTCATGCATATAGATGCAAAATATTATTCATTCAATATTATGATTAAAATAAATACCGTATATTTAATTTGGGTGGATCAAGTTGGTACTTTACATACTAAAATATAAGTAAAAATAAATTGCATAATAATGTATTTTATTAACTATAAAATATACGTACATCATTTGCATAATAACATAATCTCAATCAATCATATAACAAATAAAACTTTTAATGTTAAATGAAACCAAATTATGTTAAAACTTTTATTAAACATTTCACATTTATATTCTATTTGTTATACATCCAAAAATAAGTTTAAAAATACAAGTCGTGCATACAACTAGTAATTGACTGTTCATGCCGGAAAAAGAGACAAAAGAGGAGGAAGAAGGGGATAGAGGGCAGAAATTCCGCTTGGAGTGCCAGATGGTGAAGGAAGATGACGGCGCAGGCGAAAGAGCAACCCCTTCCATAGGGATTTCATCTGATCCTACGAAAAGGTACTGTATCTCTAAACCTAGGCTTTGGACAATTTTTGATTATGAAAATCGAATTCTATCATGGCGCTTGGGCTGTAAATTGGTCTGCGGGGGTGCTGGAAATCTCACACTCCATACTTTCCTCTCTAATTACTACTCCATTCAAAGCTCCCAAAAAAATAATCAATCAAAGAAAGCTGAGAGCCACTGTGGTGCAATGGAAGGGAATCAAAAAGGAAAGAATCCATACAAAAAAGCCCTTTGCTCTGAGAAAAAGGTAACTACGAATCCCTCTGTGTCTGAACAAATGTCTAATGAAACTGATGTTAGTGAACAACAGAAGGCTGAACAAATCCTTTCTGGGGCTAAACCTGGAAAGTTTGAACAGAAATCCACTGAGGTCGAGGAGACCATAATCAGTGGAAAAACCCCCAACCTCAACAAAGCTAGTACCTCAGGCACCAAAAAAGAAAAAGGGAAGGAGAAACTAAAAATAGACATGAAAGCTTATCTAGCCAAGCTGGTTGGGGTCAAGGAGAATATCATGCATCTCAAGGAAACCTCACTATACTGCTTTGTTATAGGGGAACCCTTAGATTTGATTAAACAGAGAACCAAGCTTAGAAAGGAGTGGGATATACATGGTGATCTGTTTATCCATGAAAAAGCCAATGGGTGGTATGTCCTTAGATTTACTAACCCTATTGAGAAAAATGGAGTCTGGGAGGAGAGATCACACCACATCTTCGGACAGCTTATGATCCTTAAGCCTTGGACTTCAAACTTTGACACAGCCAAGGAATCCATATCCCAAGTGGATACTTGGATTAGAATCCCACATATTCCTGCTGAATACTTATCCTTTGATGTGCTTAGCACCATTATTGAAATGAACAACAAGGGGCATGTAGTTAAACTGGACAGGTTTACAGAAGAGAAAAAAAGAGTTGCCTATGCCAGAGTGTGCATCAATGTTGATCTGCTCTCAATAACTGATAATATCCTAATCGTTCCCGATGAGGAAGCGAATGAGCATGAATATAAGATCTGGTTTGAGGATAGTCCTAGAGGTTGTGGGTATTGTGGGGATGAAAAACATGAATATGAGTCCTGCCCAATGAGAACCCATAGAAACAAATCCATCAGAGTCACACTATCTAAGCCATCAGCATCCAAAACCCCTAGAACCAACACTGTTGAACCAAAAGAGAAAGAAGACAAAGGAGAATGGGAACAAGTCAGCTACTCTAAATCAAAGAACTACAAAGGGAAGGGTGTAGTGCCTCTTTCTCAGGAAAAAAGGAACACTGGAATTCAGATGCTGTACAAGACAGATTCCTCCTCTACTGAATCTAAGAGCTCAAAGGTGTCCAAAGAGCTTGAAAGCCAGAGTGAGATAAAGGTGGAGCCGATCAAAGAGAAAAGTGAAGTGGAGGCTAACGGTGAACCTAGCATGAAGCCAGAGACACCGCCACTTAATGATGAGGATAAGAATGAGGGTGATGAAGATTTTCAATTCCAATTCTTGAACGATATCTTTATGAACTAAGAGGAGGGAGAATTCACCCAGGAAGAGATTACTGCTTACATTGAGAATGAGTTTGGCTATGAGGCACCAATGGAGGAGTCACAACCAATGGACCCACAACAATCACTAGCAAACACAAGTTCAGTAGTTCAAAAGCTAGAAGAAATGGATGTGCTAAGGAGTCAGGCTAGTAAATCAGAATCCAGCAAAAGGAAGGACAGCTCTGGAATGTTTGACACAACTACATCGGAAGTGAAGGGTGGAGGCCCGAAAAAACAAAAGAAGGCAGCATGATCAAGCATCAGAGGAGGAACTTTTGGAGAGTCTGGGAAGCTTGGTATAACCCGGAGTCTTTTAATATTAATGAATCTAGTTGCAGTAACTATCGGTTTGATGATGTAAGGGAGAAGGATGAAGAATGTAGAACGGGTATGGCTGTTAGTACCAAGGGGTCTAATGTGATGGATAAACCACCTAGGTGTAGTATGCTAAGTAGTTGTGCTGAACTTTTGCTTAAGTGTAGCCTAGGTGGTATTTTCATGACTTTTGTGTTCCATAGAACTAAGAATATGTACCTTGCAGAATGTAATGGTGACTCTTTGTATAATATATGGAAGTATGCTATTTATATCTATGTACACAAGCGTGCTAGATTGATGAATATATTAGTTTTAGCCAAGCTTCAAACAATAAAGGCAAGTAACCTGGATAGCATTGGAAAGTTTTGTAAAAATGGTAGGCACTCTATGAAAGCTAAAAGCCATGACAGTAAAAGGTTGATTGGGTTCAAGGTTATTCCAAAAAACACTGAGGTTATCAAGGATTTAAATATTATAATTAGTAGTAAGTTGAGTATCTGGCAGAATGGAGACCTCAATATACTCGAGAACCTCCCAACGAATAACACATATGACATCATCATGCTAAATACAATAAAATGGAAGAATGGGGTGGTAGATAAAAAGGATCACAAAAAATTAAAGGGAATTTTGAATGGTATGCCCATCTCAAAGAAAAATTACGTATTAAATTGGGGACCTAGGATTATCATAAGTCATATTGTGAGAAGATTGATGAGTATTACCACAACCTGCAGAAGGAAATGTAAGGATAGTCCTTATGGGCTAAAGGAAAAGAGTTACATAGATGGGGTGGAAATAATAGTAGGTGGTGCTACGAAGATCATGAAAACATATAAGAGGAAAAGTAAGTGTGCTTTTGCGGCATATTCAGCCATAATCTACACCCAAAAATGTATAATAATAGGAAGTGCAATAATTACCTAAAAGTAAGTGTGTTTTTGCGGCTCCCGTTAATGACCTTGGATACTAACAAAACAACATAAGTACACATGAGAGTCCGTATATAGAATAGCATTAGCCGGGGTATTGGTCGAAAGTCATTTTGGTCAGAAGTTGACTCGTTTTGTAAGCTTGAGCGAATCCAATTAATGGCAATTGTAGAAACTAAAACCGAGGAAGCTCCTTCTGACCAAGTTTGGCGTCGAGCTGGATTTGACAATTTTATTTGGTCTCCTGCTATCGGTAGGGCAGGTGGAATTTGCGCGATGTGGAAAAGCCACCAAATGACAAACGAAATTCTGGAAGTCATTATACGAGAAAGTAGGTTCTTTATTTTTAAATATATAAACCTCACTACCAAAAACGTCATAGCAATCTGCTTATTGTATGCTCCTCCACATGAAAATAAGAAAGATGAGTTTTGGAACAAATTAAAAATGCATATCCAAAACCTTAGTATACCTACTATAATAATGGGAGACTTAAATGAAATTCAAGACCCAAGCGAAAAGAAAGGAGGGTCCTATCCTGAACCATCTAGGTTTACAAGGCTTATAAACTTTAAGAATGATTGTGGCCTTTTAGATATTCCAACCCAGGGAAACAAATTTACTTGGAGAAAAAACAAAATGGAACAAGGGAATACCTATGAAAAATTAGATCGTGTGTTAGCCAATGATCAGATTCTACAATTATTTCCAGAGATTAGTACAAAAAATTATGCGTTCTCATCATCTGACCACTGTAAAATAGCTATAGACATAAGTAATAGAAAAACATACAAAGCACAACCGTTTAAATTTGAAAAGATGTGGATGCACCGTAAAGACTTTGAAAATGTAGTACGCCAAGCATGGAGAGTTAACCTTCAAGGCTCTAACATGTATCAACTAGTAAAGAAAACACAAGTGTTTAAACATCATGCAAAACAATGGAATAAACGTACTTTTGGAAATACCTTTGAGCAATTGCAAACTTTAGAGAAAAACTTGCTAGATATCCAAACACAAATACAAATTAACCCAGAACCTGGCTTGATCCAGAAACAACTCCGATTAATCAATAAAAAAGAATGTATCCTTAAGTTTCATACAACCTACTGGAAACAACGAGCAAAAACAAAACACATAAAGTTAATAGACACCAACTCGGGGTACTTTCATAAAATTGCAAACGGTAGGCGAAATAGGAAAATTATAAGAGAAATTCATTCGTTGGAGGGGACACAAATAATAGGCGAGGAAAACATCAGAAAAGAGATTCAACAAGACTTTAAGAAAAGATATAAAAATGAAGAAATCAACCACACAATACTAAATGAGTACTTAAATCTTATCAGTACGGAAATAACAAACGAGGAAAACTTTGAACTAACAAAGCCTGTGACAAATGAAGAAATCCGAAATGCAGTGCTACAAATTGGATCAGATAAATCACCAGGACCAGATGGAATGTCATCAGGTTTCTATAAAAAATATTGGAAAATAGTTGGTCCTTCAGTTATCAAAGGAGTAAAAAGTTTTTTCCACTCCGGAAAAATGTTAAAACAAATAAATCATACTTTTATAACTCTGCTTTCAAAGCGAGACAACCCAGAATCCACAAATCACTATAGACCAATTAGTCTTTGCTCAACAATCTACAAAATTATCTCGAAAATAATTACAAAAAGACTTAAAAAACCAATAAGCAAAATAATTCACCCTTTGCAAGGCGCCTTTGTAGCCAACAGAGCAATTCAAGACAATGTGTTGATAGCACACGAGATATTTCACTCTTTCAAAGGAAAGAAAGATAAAGATGGATGGGTTGCAATAAAATTGGATATGGAAAAAGCTTATGACAGAATGGACTAGACTTTCTTAATCAAAGTGCTAGAAAAACTAGGATTTTGTCCGAAGTTCTTAGAATGGATAAAAGAATGCATGCAAACGGTTTCTTACTCAGTACTAGTAAACAACGGGCCTACCGATCCATTTAAACCTGAGAGAGGATTACGACAAGGAGATCTGCTATCTCCTTACCTTTTTGTTCTTGGAGCGGAAATATTTGCTAGGAAACTCCAACAAATGAGTAATACAAATAACAAACTGTAGGTATCTACGGGAACTAAAATACCTTTCTTAGCATTTGCAGATGATATCATCATATTCACCAAAGCAACGCATAGTGCCTGCACCCAAGTTAAGAGGATAATAGATGATTATTGCTCGATATCTGGTCAAAAGGTCAACTACCATAAATCAGCTTTCCAAACTTCCAAGCTAGTAACCAATCGCCAAAAGCAAATCATCCAACAAACACTAAACATTACGACGATGACGAACTTGGAAAAATATCTTGATGTCCTATAATAAATGGAAAAGTAAACAAAGAAACATTTAGGGACACGGTAGGAAATGTTAAAACTCAATTAACTAAATGGAAAGCGAATTCTCTCTCTCAGATGGGGAGAGCAACTCTGATCCAAGCCAACTTAGCAGCGAAACCTAATTATCTAATGCAAAGTTTTCTACTACCGTCAAATATACACAATGAACTTGATCAGGTTAATAGATGTTCTCTTTGGAACAAAAGTCCAGACTACAAACCCCTCATAGGATGGGATAAGGTATGTAAATCGAAATCTTTAGGAGGATTAGGCATTAGGAAAACAGAACAAATGAATAAGGCATGACAAATGAAGCTATTGTGGAAAATAATAGTTGAGCCATGTAATATTTGGGTAAGAATAGTGAATGAGAAATACTTGAGAAACAAAGAACTCTTTAGTTATAAAAAACAAATGAACACATCATGGCAGTGGTCAAAATTAATGAGCCTAAGATCAGAGTTTCGTGAGGGATTGCATTGGCAAGTGGGAGACGGGAATACAATCAAAATTTTGGACAGATAGTTGGACTGCAAAGGGTCCACTAACGACATATGCTAAAGACCAATCAGTAATAAACCAAAATTCAACAGTTAGAGAATTCATCAATTCGCAGAAGAAATGGGATATAATAAAATTAGAGCAAGTACTTCCATCAGAAAAAGTACATATAGTAATAGAAGAACAAATATCGAAAAATTACTTACAAGATCGACTATATTGGGCCCCAAGTAAAAACGGTTGGTTCTCGACAGAATCGGTTATTAAACTTATTTCACGGGAAGAAAGACAAACTCAAAACCCGAACAAGTGGATTTGGAAACCGGATACATATCCTAAAGTAAAGAATTTTCTATGGAAAATTGACATGAATGAACTACCCACAAAGGCAAGACTACTACAAAAACATATCCCAGTAACCCCAAACTGCTTAATGTGCAATTGTAATCTAGAAAATACCGAACATATACTGGTTACATGTCCTCACACCAGAGACATAGTTAGAAAAATCAATGAACAGACGAACCAAGTGTTGAGGAATCTTGACACTAGTGACAAAAGTCCAAGACAAATCATGGGGGAACTTAAAGAGTTGTTGGGGCTCCAAGAGTTCACAGAACTAGCAATCATCTGGTGGTGTATTTGGACACAACGGAATAAATTGACCTTCCAACAAGAGCCTAACGACTTCATCGCAAACCTCGAACTATACATAAAACAACAGATCCTATCATGGAAAAGAGCGAAGAATTGGACAGAGGAAGAGAATATGGTAGATAATAAAAGTCAAACAAGGAGAAAGAACAAAAGAAAGTCCACTAAATGGGCAAAACCCCCTAGGAATGTATATAAGATTAATTTTGACAAGTCGAAAATAATTTCAGGACAAGCGTCAGCAGGGTATGTGGTTCGGGATAGTCATGGCCAAGTCATTGAGATGTCAGTTTCAAAATATGGCAAAGTATCAGTCCTTAAAGCGGAAACATTGGCACTTTGGAATGGGATTAAAACCGCTAAGAAACTAGGAATAAAAAACATTGAAGTTGAGGGTGATAATCTTACAGTCATCAAAGCTTCCAAGGGAGTTTTGAACTATCCTTTGGAAATTGACATCCAGATTGTGGACATTAGGAGTCTACTCCAATGGTTCGAATCAGTTCAGTTAAATCGGGTTAGTAGGAATGCTAATGTCGTGGCTGATAAAATCTGTAAAATGGGCCATGACTACCCTATTGAACATATTCAAAACTATCAAGAGCTTTTAACTCTCATCCGTAAGGATGCACTATGATGACACCACGTAATGAGTTGTCTCCTAATTCTTACCTTGTCAAAAAAAAAAATGCTAAAAATTTGACCTAATCGATCTTCTAATTGGCAGCCCCCGAGCACTGGCCTCGTCGATCCCTATCTCCCGCCTACTCGTCCGATTCCTCCTCGTTCGAAGCCCGGCCGGCTACTCTCCTCCCTCGCCTCCTCGTTTGAAGCCAGGTATCTCCTCTCCCGCCTCCTCGTTTGAAGACCGGCCGGATACTCTCCCGACCGCCTCCTCTCAAAATGGTGGCTGTTCGACGGACAGCTTCTCTCCGCCTCCTCGTCTCAAGCCAGGCTATTCCACTGTTCGGCGACCTCGGTTCAAGGATTCTTGTGTTGAATGAATCTGGTTTTGTGATCGGATCTTATCACCTCCATCTTCATCTTCAAGGTATATGATCTATTCAAAGTCTGTCTTACTTTTCCGGTTGATTGATCAGCTTACTGCAATTTTTCGAGCAAAAATCCCGAACTCTGACCATTTCAATTGTCCGATAGTAATCAGATAAACACTAGCTAGGAAGTCTCTAGAAAGCTCTCAATTAGTCCTCTCACCATAAATTGAGAAATCAATTCAGGTCACTCAATTTGTCCGATAGTGACCATTTCAATTTGTCCTCTCGATCGCCTCTTTCTTTCATGGTAAACCTAATTTCTTGCATACTGATTCTGCAATTTGCTCTGAAATTTTGTCCTTCTGTGGATGATGATGCCTTTTTAAACTGTCTTCTTTGATTGATCTGATGAGCTTGTTGAAGAATTTGGCTCTCTAATAGTTGATTTTTTTTTTTTATCAGAGCTCTCTAATAGTTGATAAATGGCCAAATGTTGAATTTGGCTCTTTGTTTGACTGTTGGTCCATTATGTGTAAAACTCCAATGAGCTTCTTGCTACCGGTCACCTTTAGTAGACCATTCATTATAATTGTTGTATGATAAACGAAAGATACTCTAGGCTCCTTATTGTCTACCACACCCCGGTGCTTCGTGCGCCTTCTTTTATAAAGTTCTGTAGTTGCTATTATGAATCTTTTAGTGGACCGTTGCATGTTACTTTAGAGTCATATGACTCATATCATAGATCTTAATCTAGTCAAGCCATTTTTAATTTAGTGTTAATTATAGGCTATATCATTAGGAAAGTTACAGCTAAAATCTGTGTGGCACATGTTACTTTAGTATCATACCATGGATATCAATCTAGTCAAACCATTTTAATACAGTCTTGATTTTATAGGCTATTCATTCTGTTACATAAGAGAATTTCCAGCTAAAATCTTTATTGGTTCAGGAAATGTTATGCCTATTTCAATTTGTTAGATGATTACAGATCACTGACTAACCGCCCTCCCGTTGGGTTGTTCGACCTCCGACCATCTTCGCCCGGCTGTTCAACCTCCTCATCTTCGCCCAACTGGTGGTTGTTCGACCTCCGACCATCTTAGCCCGGCTGTTGTGCGTGTTGTTCAACTGGTGGCTGTTTGCGGCGACCTCCGATCATCTTCTCAAGTTGACCTCCTCTGAAGCCGATGTCCTGATCTCTCATAACATTTGAGGTATTTCATTTGGGTTTTGGCATTACCTTTGCAAGTGTTTTTATTTTGCTAGGAATCGTATCTCTTTTTTGCTATTTTGATTTGTTAACCAATAACCATTGATAACTTACACAGTCTGTCACTTAACTTGAAAATTTATCCGCATAAACCTTAATTGAAGGATAAATGGAAGTGGATGAACCATATAACCAGCAATTGCCTCTTATTGGAAATAATGTATAACAGACCCTTGAATATATAAGCTAATTTAAGCTTTCACCACTAGTGTAGGATTAATCGAAGTGGATTGAATTTAACCTTTTTCTGCAGCCTTTTGGGACTAATTAGGGATTTTGTCTGGTGGAATATATACATTTTATCCTAATTTGATATGGGTCTTGGAAAATGCATGTCACAGATTAGTACTGTACTTATGAGAAAGAGATCGAGGAGACCAAGCACATGACTCTACAATAATATGTTGCATCTTGACCAAAAATAATATGTTGCATCTCTAAAAGGTGACTATATATAACAAATTGATCTGATATGCTTACGTTAATTAGTTTGAATATATGTATATATATATGTTTTTCTAATTTTTTGTGGTATGAAATGCAGAAAGAGCAGTGGGTTTTCTCGTGGAGCATCGATATATATCAAGACTTGTATGTTTAATTTGAAGATATAATAGTTAATTTAGTACTGTAGTTGTTTTGAAAACACATTATCTACGTTTGTAGTTGTTTTGAAAGCATTATTGCTTGACATAATAGTTAATTTAGTAGCTATGTCTTGCTTATTCTATCTTAATTGAATTTTAAAGTATAATTGGAATCAGGTCAAATATTACGTAAAATATAAAATAATCAAAAAAATAATGAAAGGGTTAATACCGGTTTTTTATAAAATTGATATCTGACATTTAAATTGTAATTAAAAAAAAATATACGATACCGGTTTTTGGTAGGAGTGGTATGCATTTAATTCTTCGTGGATAGTGATACCATTTATTCCCAAAACTGGTATCTGTGTTTGAAAGTGAGAAAAAAGAGGAAAAAACATAGATGCCGGTTTTTGGAACGAGTGGTATGCGTAAAAAAATTTTGGATACCACTTATTTTAAAACCGGTATCCGTTAGACCTGTCAATCGGGTCGGGTCGGGCGGGTTCGGTCGGGTCTTTCCTGGTTCGGGTCAATCGGGTTACGGGTCAAACTGGGTCGGGTTGTAACAGGTTATCGGGCATATTATCGATATTAGCCATTGGGGATTGGACTCTTTAGAGGATAATCGGGTGTTAGGTATCAATTGTTCTGGTAAATTCTAGTGCTTTCTAGAGTTGATGATGCATGTATTAAATGGATAAAAAATGTGTCGATTTTCAACTCATACAATCAAAGAAAACAAAGGACATCGAACATATTGGAAGAAAGGGTTGAAGCTTTAGCCTTATGGTGTACAAGAGTAAAATTGGCTCGATGTTATTAGCTATTAGTTGTAAGTTGTAACATTCGAATCATGCAAAATAAAGTATGGTAAACGCTTTATTCTAAACTCAAATTCACAAGTCAATATCTATTAAATGAATGGGATGCTTAATTTCACATTGCATCATCAAGAGCAGATGCCTTGTGCAATTATACCCACCACTTTGGAGCTTCAATTCCTATTTCAAATTTTAGACCTTTAATTTGACATTACAATAATCTCATGCAATTTTTCACGTTGAAATGAATACATATGATCAAAATATACGTATAATGTAAGCATGATTCTGAAATATCTAGGAACTGATCACTAAATGTGATTGAATTGATGGCCCCAACAAATAGAAGCCTACATGTCCTATTTATACAAGATTCCATACTATAAATTCTTTCCTAATCAGTGTTATAAAAAACGCTAGACGGAAGCTGGCGGTGAGATGGAGCCTAGCGCCTAGGCGGCTAGGCGGGGGCCTAGGCGGAGCTTAGGCGGATTTATAAGTTATTGGAAATATAAGATTATTATTCTTATTTGGTGAGAATATAGGAAAAAGAACAATCTCATCTTAATATTTATGTATAAATTGGCACCTAGAGCCCCACCTAGCCTCAACTTAGACCGGTCCAACCCGCCTAGGAGGCCACCTAGCCTGCTTAGGGGCCCGCCTAGACCACCTAGACGCCCACCTACACCGCCTAGGCACCCGCCTACACCGCCTAGGCGCCCGCCTAGACCGCCTAGGTACCTCTTAGCCCACTTAGCCGCCCAGCCAACCGCCTAGGGCCTAGTCGAGACGGTGGGGCATCGCCTAGCGCCTAGGCACCGCCTAGGCTGGCGCCTAGACCGATTTTTAGAACACTGTTACTAATCATGCCCCGTACATAATTAATAGTGAATATCATATGAATGGAGATTGTTCAAATCAGGTTTTACTATATTGTAGCTAAACCCAACCAAAACCAACTCGGCCTAAATGAAGAAAGTGACGTGCAGCTGTTAGCCAACAAAGAAAATAACAAGAAAGAAAAAACTGATTTGCATATCTTCAAAAATAAAATGAATTTATATTATGAGCGAAGGAATGAGAGATAGAGATCGAGTAGACTTTTGTTGGTATCTTAATGCCATTCAAGAAACCGAACAAGATGGAGAGGCTGATGGAGAGGCAAGCTGCTGAAGAAAGAAGCAGAGCTGGAGGAGCAACTGAGAGAGGAGAGACAGGGGAGCAACTGAGTGAGAAACTCTTCGACAAGTAAGAAGGAGAGGCGGAGGAGCAACTGAGCGGGGAAAACGGAGAGACGGAGGAGCAACTGGAGGTTGGAACTTGGAACGAAGTCCATGGCGAGGCGGAGGAGCAGATGGAGAGGCCGATTGAGAGGCAAGCCAATGAAGAAAGAGAGCTGAGTTGACAATGGATATGATTTTAGGTTTTCATGTCATTTGGGCTAGGCAAAATTAAGCGCCCAATTACGCACTGTTTACAACATTTAGGATGGATTCGAAAATCAATTTCGCGCCTTATACATTTCATATATGACCCAACGGGTTAGAACCTGACCCTAACCCAAAAATTTTCGGGTTTTTCGGATCGGGTTCAAACTGGGTTTCGGGTTGAAATTTTCGGGTCGAAACCCTAAAATTTTCGGGCGGGTCGGGTCGGGTTACGTTTACCAAACAAATAAAAATTGGTATGCGTGGGGTAGATACCATCTCCGTTTATACCAGAATGAAAACCGGTATCCGTTCCATATAAAATCCGGTATCCACCCCCTACCTATGTACTAGTGGCCCCATCTCGTCGAGACCTTTGAACCGAAATAAAATACTCCACCATCCGACTCCCGAGCGCAAAGTTACACCCCTTTTCTCTCTCGTCGGGCACTTGAATGGAAGTCTACTTCTCTCTCGATTTGAGACGTATACCAAAAATGAATCCCCGAACTAAAAACTTCACATTGTAGCCTGGCTATAGCCCCATCTTGTCGAGACCTTCGAACCGATATAAAATGCTCCCCAATCTGACTCCCGAGCACAAAGTTGCACCCCTTTTCTCGCCCGTCGGGCACTTGAATGGAAGTCTACTTCTCTCTCGATTTGAGACATATACAAAAACAGAAACCCCGAACTTAAAACTTGTAACACCCTAATTTTAAACCAGGAATGTTACACGTCAGTGACCTCGGATACAACTTATATTATAATTTATCACATAATAATTATCTTAAATATATATGTACATAAATTTGTACATTTTAATACAATAAAGCTTATAATAATTTAAATAATAATTATTAACATGATTTTATAATCTTAAGACTTGTGTTAGCATAACATTACTCTTAAAATTCATTTACCCCATAAGTTCTAACACCATTTATATTATTAACAAGGGTTATTATTTTTAATAAATATCAATAACAACTTATTATTAATATTTTTCGATAATTACGAAAAAGAGAGGGTTATTACAATAGTACCCCCTTAAAACTAGTTTCGTCTCCGAAACTAGCTTACACTCTACCCGAGAATCCTTATGGAAGTGAGGGTCATTACAATGGTACCCTCTTAAAAGAGTTTCGTCCACGAAACTAGGGTTTTATCTATGATAGGTAGGAAAATTCTCATCCTTAACCCCTTCTTTGACTTCAGCCTCAATAATTCTTCACTAGATTCGATTCTGCTTCGAACCAACCTTTCGTCGAAGATGATGAGAAAATTGACCTTAATGCTTCAACCATGGATTTGAACACTTCCAAATTTGGAGTTGTTCATCTATTAACACGACAAGGGATTTATTAGCATTTCCCAAGATGCAGAGTTATAGGGAAAGGGAAAATGACAAAGAACATCAAAGGATATGTCAATATGTCGAATCGACATCAACCTAAGGGACAACAACCAGAGCTAAGGATGAAGTAATGGATTAGAACTTGCAGTGGTATGAAGACAATATCAACTTCATTTCTTTAAAGGTACAACACCTCACTCAAAAATCTTTTTGAAATACTTTTCCTACTCTAGATTTTAACTCATATTAAAACATGACACCTTAGTTCTGGTCAAGAAAACTATTCAAAAATATTTTGCGGAAAATATTTGATGAAAACAAAATAAAAGATTCTTCAACTTGAGAATAGGCGAAGGATCTTAAAAACCATTGCTCTGATACCATAATTGTAACACCCCAATTTTAAACCAGGAATGCTACACGCCAGTGACCTCGGATTTGAAGTCCGAAGCCACCCTAGGCTTGATCCGAACAATTAATATTATTAAAATTAAAGAATAAACGGAAAAAGAATGGATAATAATTTTTTTTAAATTAAGCCTCTCTCAAAAGAGTTTGAAATCTTACAACGGAAGATTAGAAAATTTAAATTACATAAAGACGTTCATACTTGCACCTACACATCGTCTAAGAATTGAAAATCCTAATTCATTTTTCTTCAAATTGAAAACAAAATTGACTTTATAAACTATCTTGATAACCAACTGCAGCTCAACTCTTCTCCAACTTTACTTCTTTCAACCTGAAGGATAAGATCGTCTGATGTGCCGTGACGAGAAATACGGTTGACACCAGCCGAACCATGCAAAGGAAAGAAAGTGGTCGGGTTAGTCTTGTGACAGACTAAGCAAATGGGGTTTTGAAAATGGTTCATTTGTGGTCGTACCCAGTTACTAGCATCGAACTCCGAATAAAAGCCGGTCGATGATCTAGCAACCCAAGTACTTCCCACGAACGAGGAAAACTATAAGATGCAACGGAAAGAATTAGGACACCACACAAGTATGGTTCCTTAGAAGCTTGATCGATTTGTTGGGAACGTTTATTATTCACACAGTGATTTTGAAAAGCCTCCGTCGACTAATTGGATCCACGACCAACCTCACCTCATATGCGAATTCAGATTAGAAAGAGGACCGTCATTAGCCGGGAGCAAGAATGGTTTTCCAAGTTGTACTAACCATCCTGGTTCATTAATTATGTGCACTAGCACTTATCTTACTTAGTTTCAAAACTTCACACTTCACATTAATAACTTTTACTTCTTTATCGACACTAGTCGAGATACAACGAACAACGATTTCCGCGGATTTGAAGAACGCACTAGCTAGGTGCAACGTCCCTCACACACAGTTGAGGAGACATGGTCATGACCAGCATTAGGGTATAGGGCCATCCTAATGCCGTTTTAAAGAGGTGTTCTGAGTACCGAGGGCTCCACCCCTATTTCTATCCTAAGTCCATAACAAGCCACTACGAGGCTAACAACAAACAAAGCCACTACGAGGCCAACAACAAACAAGCAAGGCCACGTACAAGGCCAACACAGATCGAACCTAAGTTCATACTAGCGTAGCCTAACAATAATAACAACTACGCGAATAACAACCTCGTTAATACTATGAAGTAAAACAACAACCTAGTTCATTTTAATTTCACACAGTTAGTTCCCAACAAACTGATAAAAACGAGCATGCTAAAACTGAACCAAACCACTTGCCTCAGATACGACGTTTGACTACGGTTGACTCGCGGAGGAAAGGTTAACGACGATAGCTCTAATCTTCGTTAATCGAACGATACCGGAAATGAATTAATTCAAAATAAACTTTAATAATGTATTTTGAAGAAAGAAAATATTAGAGTTCATATCCTTCATGACTCTAATTTAATAATAACCCTTATATATTTATAATTTTCCCTTCAAACATTTTATTGATAAAGTTTGTATTAATTTTCTTTCAGAGAAATTTATATTGTCATCATAAGAACTCACTGAAAATATTTCTTTAATTATATATACAAAATAATATATTTAAAAAAAACCTATTTTGATAAATTTAATACCATGATTAATCATAACAAATTTTGGAACTCAAAAGTCTATTATAATATTCCTAAAATGTCAAAAACAATATTAACCTATTATATATAACTAGTGTACGACCCCGTACCTTGTACGGGATTTAATATAATATAAATAAATATAATTTAATTATTTTTCATATAGTTTTTTTTTAATTCTATATAAAAGTTATCATATTATCGATTTTTTTTATCTATATAAACCCAAATTAGATATTGTCATATGGTCTATTTTTCATTTATTTAAACCCGAATCAGATGTAATGTAGTTAGTGTCCACTACGCAAAATTGAATCATAATAGACGTAATTATTGGAACAACGTATGCATGCATATAAAACATATTGATTAATTACTAAAATTCAAACATAGTTGAGATGTATAAATTCACACCGGTGTATATACTAACCCAAAAGGCAAAATACAAGAAACAAATATCTTTTCATTCACTGTGCTTAACATTTCCTTTCCAAATCATTAGGCGTATAAAAACAACAATGAGATCCACAAAACACTCATAGATTGATTTCACCAAAACCTTGATGATTCATTAACATCATGATACAATACTAATTTTTTTTTTGATAACATAATATATTCATTAATCAAGAAGAAGAGACAGAGTCTTTCTCCAAAAGTTCATACAAAGCTAAAGGAAAGTGGAAATCACTTGAACAAAAGAAAGAAGAAAGCGGCATCCAATTGCTCAGCCAGTCTGCTACTGCATTTGCATCCCTTCAAATGAAACTCCATTTGCAGTGCAGGACCTCTAAACTTGCCTCCAGAATTTTTGCCAGCAAAGCACCAAGAGACGTGCGAGGAAGGGTGTTACAATTCAGCTTGTTAATTAATCCTTGGCAATCAGACTCGATGAGCACCCTTTCAAACCCCCTAGCAACAACCATTTGAACTCCCGAGAGGATTGACTCGATGATACAATAATAATTAAGAACTGAACTATACTCAAATATACATGACATCATTAATCAAAATTGATCGGACAAAAGAGGTCCATTTGGACCACAATCATTCAATAAATCACCACCCCTTAAGATGTAGAAGTATGTCTGAATTTCTTGCCAACATCCTTCATGCTTTTATCATCCATCTTCCAGGGTCACGGGCTGTTCAAAAGGGAAAAATAAAGCAAATGGTATTGCCTATATAAATGTGCAAAACTTGATCAGAAAACCCACTCAAGTAAAAGAATAAAAAGCGTATCCAACCAACATACGCCCGTAACGTGAACAAAGGGGCAAATCATGTAAATTAAGGCAATTATCAGGGGTAATTCTAATTGGGGGAAAAAGGAGAGGAAACAGAGCATAGTTTAGTGTCAGAGAAAGGGAAAACAGGGGAACATCATGGAGCTTACCGATGGTATGGGACGGGGACGATGCCAGCGCGATACTCGGCGATCTTAGGGAACACGGGCATGGCGAGGCGAAGTTATCGCGCCGCAGCTCAGCCCGTTGTTGAACAGCACCGTGCTCAGCGCCCCCCGTGTTCACGCCGTACCCCTGCGAGTAAAGGTTCCGGTACCCACAAGCTCCGCCTACAATTAATTAAACAAACAATTTGAGTGTAATTTCACCGGAATTTTGCAACTCGAATTAGACAAACAATTGAACACGACCACAAATTAGAGACACCCAACTCGAATTCGGTAATTTCAAATCTGAAACTAAACCCTAGATATGAATTGGAACCCTAAATTGAAGAAAATTGAGTTTGTATGTGTACGGTGAACCCTAAATTGAAGCAAATTGAGTTTGCAATTGTAGACAATTTATAGAGAGGTGAATAGTAGTTTTTTAAGTTCAGAACGTGCGTGACGTGGTTTTAGTGGGTTTGGAGCAGTTTTGAAGATGAATTTGAAGGTGAATATGCAAAAATTCAGCACGTTGCCTAATTTCCCTTTCACTAATAACTGTACTAATCCCACATTTTCCGCATATTATTGGTCCACGTGTTGATTAAATAGCGCTCCACGTGGCTAAATCTTTTGTGAAGACTTGGCTTCAGCTTTTATAGATAGGAAGATTTATAAAACTGTAAAGTTACTTTATAACACTACGTCTATATATGGTACAAAACTATATATATTCTTATATACTTTCCTTTAAGGAAAAAGCAATTATATTATATATATCTTGTACAATATTAGTACCCATATCACATGACTTTATAATATAAGATTATAAACACATTTTTTTTTCATTATTTTATTCTTATCATAAATTATAACATAATGTTTTCGTAACCTAAAGAAACAATCTTAATTAGCACATGTATGCAAGTGTGTGTATAATATATATATATATATTTGTGTGTTTTCCTTGATTTGTTTAATCTGAAAACCAAATTAAAAAGAAAGGAAAACAAAACTAAAACCCAACCGAGAAGTTGGTTTACGTACGTACAGGAGAAGGAAATGGAACAGAGGAGGAACAGCCCACTTCTGTGAGCTCCTCGGCGGCGGTGCCGTGGCGGTTCTACGAGGCGGCCACCGATCCGGGAAGCCTGACATACGGTGGTTATACTCGTGGCAATGTCTTGACTGGAGATGGTCGGAGGAGAGAGAACGAGCGCTCCGAAGTCGGCTTCGACAAAACAGAGCACTAACGACTTCGATCGAGAATTAGGCTAATTTTCTTAAAGCGATTTCGAGAGATTTTCAGATCTAGTTGTGTGTCTTTGTTCACTCTACTGAATGGGATTTTATAGCCCCAGAATTGATGTTCTTGCTTATCCAATTTCGGATATGAACGTCATTACTCCACACCAAGAGTTATGACCTTCTTATCCACTCAATTCAAGATGTTTATGGTGAATTAACTCAAATTGACAGCCTAATTACTCATCCTTATCCACCCACATCACTCTCCCTTATCCAATCCTAGTCATAGCGTCATCAATTGGTCGAATTTTATCCAATTCTAACTAATGCCATCAACCCTAACCGATAAGTACACCCGAAATCGTGGCTAAATGGCTAATTAATTCCTCCAATTGATTGATGGTTATTTAATTACTCGAAGATAGGAATCCAATGCCACTGACGGCATCCATTTTCATGGAGAAACGAAGAAGATATGGTCGGTTGAACATCGGGTTTAACATGGGTTGATTTTGAGAAGAAGAGGTTGGGTTTTACCCAAATAGCCCAACATTTCCGGAAAGTTGCAATTATGTCCTTATGACATAATTACTTATAAATTTTGGACACTTCACTAGGATACAACTTATATTATAATTTATCACATAATAATTATCTTAAATATATATGTACATAAATTTGTACATTTTAATACAATAAAGCTTATAATAATTTAAATAATAATTATTAACATGATTTTATAATCTTAAGACTTGTGTTAGCATAACATTAATCTTAAAATTTATTTACCCCATAAGTTCTAACACCATTTATATTATTAACAAGGGTTATTATTTTTAATAAATATCAATAACAACTTATTATTAATATTTTTCGATAATTACGAAAAAGAGAGGGTTATTACAAAACCTAAAATTGTAGCCATGGTATAGCCCCATCTAGTCGAGACATTCGAACCGACATAAAATACTCGCCAATCCGACCCCCGAGCACAAAGTTACACCCCTTTTCTCGTCGGCATTAGAATGGAAGTCTACTTCTCCATCGATTTGAGACGTATACCAAAACAGAAACCCCTTCACATTGTAGCCTAGCTATAGCCCCATCTTGTCGAGACCTTCGAACCGATATAAAATGCTCCCCAATCCGACTCCCGAGCGCAATGTTACACCCCTTTTCTCGCTCGTCAGTCACTTGAATGGAAGTCTACTTTTCTGTCGATTTGAGACGTTTACCAAAACAGAAACTCCGAACTAAAAACTTCATATTGTAGCCTGGCTATAGCCCCATCTCGTCGAGACCTTCGAACCGATATAAAATGCTCCCCAATCCGACTCTCGAGCGCAAAGTTACACCCCTTTTCTCGCTCGTCCGGCACTTGAATGGATGTCTACTTCTCTCTCGATTTGAGACGTATACCAAAACAGAAACCCTGAAATAAAAACATAACATTGTAGCCTAGCTATAGCCCCATCTCGTCGAGACCTTTGAACCGAAATAAAATACTCCACCATCCGACTCCCGAGCGCAAAGTTACAGCCCTTTTTTCGCTTGTCGGGCACTTGAATGGAAGTCTACTTCTCTCTCGATTTGAGACATATACCAAAAATGAATCCCTGAACTAAAAACTTCACATTGTATCCTGGCTATAGCTCCATCTCGTCGAGACCTTCGAACCGATATAAAATGCTCCCCAATCCGACTCCCGAGCGCAAAGTTACACCCCTTGTCTCGTCGTAATGGAAGTCTACTTCTCTCTCGGTTTGAGACGTATACCAAAACCGAAACCCCGAACTAAAAACTTCAAATTGTAGCCTAGCTATAGCCCCATCACGTCGAGACCTTCGAACCGATAAAAAAATTCTCCCCAATCCGACTCCTGAGCGCAAAGTTACACCCCTTTTCTCGTCGGGCACTTGAATGGAACTCTACTTCTCTCTCGATTTGAGACGTATACCAAAACTGAAACCCCTAAATAAAAACTTAACATTGTAGCCTGGCTATAGCCCCATCTTGTCGAGACCTTCGAACCGATATAAAATGCTCCCTAATCTGACTCCCGAGCGCAAAGTTACACCCCTTTTCTCGCTCGTCGTGCACTTGAATAGAAGTCTACTTCTCTCTCGATTTGAGACGTTTACCAAAACAGAAACCCCGAACTAAAAAGTTCACATTGTAGCCTGGCTATAGCCCCTTCTCGTCGAGACCTTCGAACCGATATAAAATGCTCCCCAATCCGACTCCCGAGCGCAAAGTTACACCCCTTTTCTCGCTCGTCGGGCACTTGAATAGAAGTCTACTTTTCTCTCGATTTGAGACGTATACCAAAATAGAATCCCGAACTAAAAACTTCACATTGTAGCCTGGCTATAGCTCCATCTTGTCGAGACCTTCGAACCGATATAAAATACTCCCCAACCCGACTCCCGAGCGCAAAGTTACACCCCTTTTCTCGTCGGGCACTTGAATGGAAGTCTACTTCTCTCTCGATTTGAGACGTATACCAAAACAGAAACCCTGAACTAAAAACTTCACATTGTAGCCTAGCTATAATGTGCAATTTGCCTGCAGAACGGTATTCCGAAGTCTTTTCTTCCATTCTTTCTACACCTTTGAAGAGTTCTTCCATTTCAACCCTCTTCTTCGTATGTGAATCTTCTGATATACCTTCTTTCTTGCTTCTATCCTTGCTCTTAGCTTCATTGAGGACAATGAAGGATTTAAGTATGGGGGAGGGAGTACTCGCATTCGCTTATCCTAGTTAGTGTAGATAGTTGATCTGCTTCAGATTTTTGATTTTCTTCTTTTCATGGAGCATTTGCACCATACCTTTTTGCATAATAAAGAAGAAAGAAAACAAAAACAAAAACAAAAAAATATAGAAAAAGCCATTAAAAATTTGAAAAAAGGCATAGAAATCATGGGATGAGTTTTTTAGGCATAGAAATCTTGGGATGAGTCAAAAACTCGAAAGGACGGCTCAGGTAATAAGCAGGTAACCTGGACCAGCGTTAGGCTGGGGTAATATGAGGTTCATGAGTGATTGTGAGATTTGTGAGCACACCTTTTGACAAATGAAAAGAGCGGTTAGGTGAAAACCCGAAAGGGCGCCTAAGCAGAATTGAGTGAAAAAATTCGAGTGAATATGATCATTCTTGCTTGGGAACTTTGGGGCTTACATCGTAAATCTGGGTAGATCCTAGGTTGCTCTACATTTTTTTAGAGCTTGAGTGTTATATCATTGTTGTGAGGTTTGTGTTTGAGCTTTATTGTTTTATGCCCATGATTACTCTATTTTGGGTTCGGGTTGAGAGTTGAGTGTTTTTGTCTTCCCTTGTATTTCCTGAGATCTTAGATATGTTGATTGTTATATTTACTTTGAGCTTACTCGAGGACGAGCAAGATCTAAGTATGGGTGAATTTGATATGCTCTCTTTAATATAGGTTAACTTTTGTATTTTAGGGTTTTAGTGAGTATGTTTAGGTTAGACTTTGAGCTTAATTGTAAAATGTCTTACCGAAGACACAAGACATGAAGATACAAGAGTTTTCCGGGCTAAGTTTCAAGTGAAGTGTCGCCACTGACCCAGATCCACTGGTGCGGTGTCCACGCCGCAGGAGCGGTGGTGTAGAGGTGTCGACCAAGTCATCCCGAGAAGGCCGCGGGCGCGCCGCCAGGGCCACAGCCGCGGTAGCAGCCGCCAAGGAAATCCGAAACCCTACGTGCCGCGGGCGCGGTATGCCTGATCTGAACGAGACGCATTTTTTTCTATCTTGTTTCCTGTTCTTATCTTTTCTCCTTTCCTTATTAGACTCGTGGAGAATATTCCCTAGGCCTATATAAGGAGGATCTTGCCTTAGGATTTAGGTATCTCAACTTACATTCAATTAAACTTTTAGCTTTCTTTGTATTATGTAGAACTAATCTCCCATTGGAGTTTGTTCAATCAAGGAAGCCTTGTTATGATATCGTGAAATTCTGGTAACTTCTTTATCCTTACGTCTTTATTGATACTCTTATGCTTCATCCCATGATCTTTGTTTGATTATATAAGCCTGATCAACTTGTTTAATTGGCTTAGATCTATTGTTTGAACTAGGATTGGTTGTTGTCTATGCATCTTTCATATTCTCAAAACAACTTTATCTAGGACCGTGGACTAGGTTTGAGAAGAGTATTCAATGGTTGATTTGTGGATGAGACTCATAGCTCGATTGCATGATTCAATTTCCTATTATCCTTGTGTTCATTACATGATTTGGATTAAGCGTTCTTGTTCATATCATAGTTTCGCTAGGACCGTGGACTAGTGGATAATTTGATAAGGATTGGAATTGACCTAGGAATATAAAGAATTGGATGAATTGATGATCGATGGATTAATAAGGTGGAATTGATTGAATGAACTCTGCTTGCTAATATTGATAAGAAACCTTCTTCAACCCCCCTTTGTGTGTGTTTTATGATTGGACCAAATTTGCATAAGAACTAGATTCTCTTGGGGGTCGACCCCTTACTTGCTTGCTATACTTGGTTTGTGTGTTTGGGTTTTATTTTTGATTTTGGGAACAACGACTTTACCAGAGTCACCTCCCCAATCCGACTCCCGAGCGCAAAGTTACACCCCTTTTCTCGTCGGGAACTTGAATGGAAGTCTACTTCTTACTCGATTTGAGACGTATACCGAAACAGAAACCCCGAACTAAAAACTTCACATTGTAGCCTGGCTATAGCTCCATCTCGTCGAGACCTTCGAACCGATATAAAACTCCCCAATCCGACTCCCGAGCTCAAAGTTACACCCCTTTTCTCGTCGGGCGCTTGAATGGAAGTCTACTTCCCCCTCGATTTGAGACCCAAAACAGAAACCCCGAACTAAAAACTTCACATTGTAGCATGGCTATAGCCCCATCTCGTCGAGACCTTCGAACCGACATAAAATGCTCCCCAATCCGACTCCCGAGACTTGAATGGAAGTCTACTTCTCTCTCGATTTGAGATGTATACCAAAACTGAAACCCTAAACTAAAAACTTCACATTATAGCCTGGCTATAGCCCCATCTCTTCGAGACCTTCGAACCGATATAAAATGCTCCCCAATCCGACTCCCGAGCGCAAAGTTACACCCCTTTTCTCGTTGAGCACTTAAATGGTAGTCTACTTCTCACTCGATTTGAGACGTATACCAAAACAGAAACCTTGAACTAACAAATTCACATTGTAGCCTGGCTGTAGCCCCATCTCGTCGAGACCTTCGAACCGACATAAAATGCTCCCCAATCCAACTCCTGACCGCAAAGTTACACCCTTTTTCTCGTTTGGCACTTGAATGGAAGTCTACTTCTCCCTCGATTTGAGAAGTGTACCAAAACAAAAACCCCAGACTAACAATTTCACAATGTAGCCTGGCTACAGCCCCATCTCGTCAAGACCTTCGAACCGAATTAAAATGCTCCCCAATCCGATTCCCGAGCGTAAAGTTACACCCCTTTTCTCGTCAGGCACTTGAATGGAAGTTTACTTCTCCCTCGATTTGAGACGTTTACCAAATACTGAAACCCTGAACTAACAACTTCACATTGCCTGGCTATAGCCTCATCTCGTCGAGACCTTCGAACCGACATAAAATACTCCCCAATCCGACTCCCGAGCGCAAAGTTACACCTCTTTTCTCGTCGGGCACTTGAATGGAAGTCTACTTCTCCCTCGATTTGAGAGGTATACCAAAACAGAAACCCCGAACTAACAACTTCACATTGTAGCTTGGCTATAGCCCCATTTCGTCGAGACCTTATAAAAGCACTCCCGACTTCTGCCAGAAGTCGGGTCTAAAACTCCTGGTTTCACGAGCCTAAGGCCAATTTTAGCGGAAATCCAAGTTCACTGTTTTCGAATTCTGACATGATGACGCGGTAGAGGACCAAAATAAAGGTACTTCTTTAAAAAGATCCGAGTCGAGAAAGTGCCTACGTTTTGAGATATGGAGCCCCTAAGTTTCGGTTTCTCAATCAAATCCCAAATTTGACGGAAATTTGGCTTTCTCTTTTCGGTGCAATTGTGAGTGGTCCGCTCCATGGGGGGTGAATATATAAGGACATTTTGAGGTGAAACTACCATTAGATAGTGTCTTTTGCCGCAGATTTCGTGTCTAAAACTCTTGGTTTCACGAGCCCAAGGCCAATTTTGGCAAAAATCCAACTTTACCGTTTTCGAATTCTAAGATGATGATGCATTAGAGGACTAAAATATAAGCACTTCTTTTAAAAGAATCGAGTCGAGAAAGTGCCTATGTTTTGAGATATGGAGCCCCTAAGTTTCGGTTTCACGATCAAATCCCCAATTTGACGGAAATCCGGCTTTCTCTTTTCTGTGCAATTGGGACTGGTCCACGCTATGGGGGATCAAAATATAAGGACAGTTTGAGGTGAAACTACCATTAGATAGTGCCTTTTGCCGTAGAAGTCGGGCCTAAAACTCCCAGTTTCACGAGCGCAAGGTCAATTTTGGCAAAAATCCAACTTCACCGTTTTCGAATTCTGTCACCATGACGTTGTAGAGGACCAAAATGTAAGCACTTTTTTCAAAAGAATCGAGTCGAAAAAGTGCCTACGTTTTGAGATATGGAGCCCCAAAGTTTCGGTTTCTCAATCAAATCCCCAATTTGACGAAAATCCGGCTTTCTCTTTTCTGTGCAATTGTGAGTGGTCCGCTCCATGGGGCATCAAAATATAAGGACATTTTGAGGAGAAACCACCATTAGATAGTGCCTTTTGCCGCAGAAGTCGGGTCTAAAACACTCGGTTTCACGAGCACAAGGTCAATTTTCGCGAAAATCCAACTTCACCGTTTTCGAACTCTAAGACGATGACGCGGTAGAGGACCAAGATATAAGCACTTCTTTCAAAAGAATCGAGTCGAGAAAGTGCCTACGTTTTGAGATATGGAGCCCCTAAGTTTCGGTTTCTCGATTTAATCCCTAATTTGACGGAAATCCGGCTTTCTCTTTTTCGTTCAATTGGGAATGGTCCGCGCCATGGGAGATCAAAATATAAGGACATTTTGACGTGAAACCACCATTAGATAGTTCCTTTTGTCGAAAAAGTCGGGTCTAAAACTCTCGGTTTCACTAGCCCAAGGCCAATTTTGGCGAAAATCCAACTTCACTGTTTTTGAATTCTGAGACAGTGACACGGTAGAGGACCAAAATATAAGCACTTCTTTCAAAAGAACCGAGTCGAGAAAGTGCCTGCGTTTTAAGATATGGAGTCCCTAAGTTTCAATTTCTCGATCAAAATCCCAAATTTGACGGAAATCCGGCTTTCTCTTTTCTGTGCAATTGTGAGTGGTCCGCGTCATGGGAGATCAAAATATAAGGACATTTTGAGGTTAAACCACCATTAGATAGTGCCTTTTGCCGCAGAAGTAGGGTCTAAAACTCCAAGTTTCACGAGCTCAAGGCCAATTTTGGCGAAAATCCAACTTCACTGTTTTCGAATTCTGAGACGATGACGCGTTAGAGGACCAAAATATAAGCAATTCTTTTAAAAGAACCGAGTCGAGAAAGTGCCTACATTTTGAGATATGGAGCCCCTAAGTATCGGTTTCTCAATCAAATCCCAAATTTGACAAAAATGTGCCTCAACCTAAACATATGGAGCTCCTAAGTATCGGTTTCTCAATCAAATCCCAATGAAGGTGGACCAACACATCCCCTAGGAGTCTGCACATTCAATTTACCGCAAGCAAGAAAAAAGAAGCATATAATTTAATCAGCATCTCGCCCAACCACTAGGAAAGGAAATAAAAGACATCTCAGCAAGAACAAGAACCTGCTGATGAGAGGCTTCTTCAATACAATCCTTTCTCAAAGACGTTCTAGAAGAAACAGCGGCAGCAGCAGTGGCAGCTGCAAGAATTTCTTGTGCTTCCTTGTATTTTCTCTCCTTCCTTCCCTGCTTATTCGCCTCTCTGAGTTCATGAAGATACTGATGAACAAGCACAGAGTCCCATCTTTGCTTTCGTACCAATTGCAGCTCCCGTGGCAGATCTTTGACAATCTTACAAATTAAATTATCTGCAAAGAAAATCATGTGAGCATTTGTATAATCAGAACAACCACAAAACAAAAGAATCAATACCCAATAAAAGGGTTCGGTCCACTAACAGAAAACAAACTACAATCTTCAATAACCCGATTATTGTCATGCTAAATTCACATAAATAACAAGCAGAAAGACCAACAACAAATCAACCGCATACCACTCAGGCACTTCCTTTTTGCAGCATGACCAAATAGCCAGTCCTGGAAATAAATAAGTTCCCCTTCAAGTTCATCATCTGGATGTAAATCCAAAATTCCCTCCTCTTTGGCCTTGAGCAAGTCATCTAAAATCACACCCTTTCCTTCATCATCATGGTTGTTTTGGGTGAAAAACGATGTTAGTTCAATCACCTCGAATTAGGGTTACGATTTGAGAGCTTTTTGAGGTATGAAAGACAATCGTAAGATAACGAGATCAAAGATTCGACAAATAGGCTTTATTGATTGCTAATCGAATTTGAATTACAAGTATGAGTATCTCAGATACGATATCCCTTTTTGGGTGCTAAGAATCTATCTTATATCTAACAGTTGGCGTCGTCGTAGATCGTGGGCTAGCTACTGGATCCCGAGATCTCCGGCCTCCTTCTCTCGCCCGCTACCGAAAGCTCGCTCCCGCTCCCGGTTTCCTCGGAAGTCAGTTCCAACGAACTCTTATTAGGAGATGGGCTTCTGCTAACTTCATCAACGGGCCTTTCCTGCGACCACGGGCCTTATACTCTTTGGGCCTGCACTAGGAGGGAAAACGAGGCCCAACAATACCCCTGAGAAGGGTATTCGGCCGGCGGCAAATTCGAAATTTCCTTTAAGCGCGGCCGATAGCCTTCTCACCATTAGATGGCCGACGCGTGGCGATGGGACGGTTTCCTGTGGAAACTGCTTTGGAAACCGCCTCCGTCAAATCTCTTAATTGCAGGCTCTCCCCCTTATTGCCATCATTACGCTTCCTTCCTCTCAAATCTTCCCAAGATCCGTTCTTATCCCCAAACGACTCTCTCTCTCTTTCTCTCAAAGAACTTCCCTTCTTCTCCGATGGCGAGCCCAAACGGCTTCACCTCCTCCAAATCCCTCACCGCCCAAGACCAGTACGCGTGCTCTATGACGCAGGAAGAGGTGGATACTCTGGTGGAGGAGAGCGGCTTTCCCCCAGGGACTCAAGCGCTGAAGCCTGACGTCGAACTCCTCGACTGGGTGAAACAAGATTGGATCTGTTTTCTGGAGTTTCCGTTCACCATCGGCCTGAAGTTCCCTTTTCCGCGCCTGGTTCAGCTGTTTCTTGGCGATTTGAGGATCTCGCCGTCTCAAATCATGCCCTCAGCGTGGAAGATACTCACCACCATCCACGAGATGTGCTCCGCCCTGGACGTCACGTTCAATATGAAAGATCTTGCCCACGCTTACGAGATCCGCATGCAGAGGCCGGGACGCGTCACCCTTCAAGCCCATAATGCCAAGAACCCGCTGGTCTGGAAGCCGAAAGTGGACTCTCCGGGTTGGGCGTCGAGGTTCTTCTTCGTCAACCGGAAGTCGATGGGGGTCATGGGCGAGCAACTCAAGCCGATCCTGTTCGACCGCTGGAATGTGAATCGTAAGCGATCGTTCGATTACTTCTCGTTGTTCTTTCTAGGGTTTTGAGATTTCGAATCGCTAACTCCCTTTTTCCCTTTTGGACAGTCCCTGCAGACAGGAATTTCGCCCCCACCATCTCTGAAGCATGCCCTGCCCTCATGAACATCCCTCTAGAAGACCGAGTTCTTAACAACTTCCCAGACAAGAACGTCCTGGCTGCTCGCCTGGCCGCGGCGGATTCTGACTCGGAGGACGACGTTCAAGTCGTCGCGACCCCTACCCCCGCTCCTGCCCCTCCGGCGCCTGGTAGGAGATTTCACGCCCTACTCTTCTTGCTCTTTCTTTTCCTGGTCCCCTTTTTCACCTCTTTCGACCCTAACCATCCAACCGACCTAATTGCAGTTTCGGGTCTTCGAAGACCCAGCGCCAATCGTCTCCCTTCGGCGGAGGAGGCGGTTCGCCGTCGTACACGGGCCTCGGCGCAGAAGCTGCCAATATCCCTCCCCCCTGCTACCGAAACTCCACGAATGACACCGCTTAAGCGGCCCGCGGAGGTTCCGCTATCCGTTCTGGAGGCTGGAGAGGGGGCTCAGAAGGAGGCTTGGGCGGCGTTAAGGGGCTTGGTAACGTCGGGGGTCAGGAGGCGGTTTCTGATGGGGCGCCTTGACGAGGTGGTGAACGAGGGAGCTTTGTCTGTTCTTAAGGTAAAAACTCGCAACTCACCTATTTTGATCATGCCAATCGTAATTCTAACCCCACTTCTTGCGTCCGTTCCCAGATCGCTCAGGGGATGGTGGCGACGTTGGAAAAGATTAATGAAGAAAGGGGGTTCGTGTCCCATCAGGAGGCCCAACTGAGCGCGGCGGTGGACGAGTCTAAGGCGATAGTAGCGAAGGCGGAGCAGCTCTCTGCGGAGCAGGGTCGCCGTCTGGAGGAGGCTAGAGCGCGCGTGACGGCACTCGAAGCGGAGGTCAAGGCCTTTGGTGAAGAGGCGTGGGGTATCGCTGCCTACTACTCCATGAAGGCCCGGGTAGAGGTGCTGGAGAAGCTGCCGGTGGAGTCTAGGGGCGTTTGGAGTCTGGAGGCGGAGACGAAGAAACTGGCGGATAGCTTTCCAGCCGGCCAGCGGCTCCCTGGCGCGCAGTTCTTCGACGAGGGAGACGGGGGGTCCGACACCGAGGATGATTCTTCGGTGCCCCCGGAGGACCCTCCTACCCCCACTTCCAACGTGACGGCCGCTGCGCCTGCCGCTGCTGCCACCGATGCCATCTCCGCTCCGTCTGCCAACCCAGTGACCGTTGCCTCCATTCCTGCTGTTGGCGAATCCTCTCACGCTCCTGGGACTCCGACCGATCAGACGGCTGGTGAGCCCTCTGCTTGACTCTCTTAAGATGAACTTCCTTCCGCCCTGCGTGGCGTCTGTTTATAACTTTCCCTGGCCGATAGTGGCCTTAAAACTTTAGCCCTTCGGGGCGACTTGCATGGCTTGACCGACCCTTCGAGGTCGAGGTACTTCTAGCCCTTCGGGGCGTATTTGACTTGTTTTGCCCAGCCCATGGGGGTCGGTTTTAGTAGTAACTTTTGCCCCTTCGAGGGTTGTTTTCTTTACCTGCTATCGTTTGCTGCGTTTGATTGCCATTTAGATGATTTCTGGGCGTAATATCTAGGGAAAACGCTCTGCAGCAGCGTTGTAAGTTTAGTGGTCGAGCGTAAGCACGGCTCGCTTTAGGCTAGTAGCTAGAAACTTAACGATCCTTAGCGCATCCCTGGTTCGCCAGGAGCTTAGCGTGATTTGAGAGCTCTTGAGCCGCCACCGGCGTTTTCAATCGACAGATCGTGCGTTGCAAAATGCTTTAGGATTGAAACATACGATGTATCTTGCGTAATTTCATCGCCAACATTAGTCAATCATACCGCGCAAACCGTGCGGATTGCATTACTTAATCAAACAATCATGCACGCAAGATGGATTAGTAAAGAAGATGTCATTCGAGCTCTTAGATAGAACCATACAGGCACCAAAAGATGTTCATCGATTGTCATGCGAAACCTCAAAACATATTACCAAGTTTATGCGTAACTTCGAACAATGTAAACAAGCATTATGCAAAACTCCAATCAATAGGATCAAATTTCAAGCAAAACTTCAAAGAATAGCATCAAATGTCAAGCAGAAAACACACACACAAGTCTAAAGGGGGAATCAGAAGTAATACTGCCGAAGGTGGGTGGCATTCCAGCTTCTGGGAACTTCTCGTCCGTGGGGGTCGCGGAGCTGGTACGCTCCCTGGCTGGCGATGCCCGAAATCTGGTAGGGACCTTCCCAGGACGGGGCCAACTTTCCGGCGCTTTGATCTCTGGTGTTTTGGAAGACTTTCCGAAGGACCCAGTCCCCCTCCTGAAAGGTTCTCACTCTCACATTTCTGTTATAGCTTCGGGCGACCTGCTGCTGGTGACGCACCATCCGGCTCCAAGCTTGCTCTCGAGCCTCAGTGGACATGTCGAGGTTCCGAGCGAGCTCGACGGCGTTCTGATCGCTGGTGAGTAAGCCGTACCTGGATGTGGGGACCAAAATTTCTGTGGGAATGACCGCCTCACACCCGTAGACCAAGGAAAAGGGGCTTCGGCCCGTGGAAGTCTTGGGTGTGGTACGGTCTGCCCATAAGACATATGGTAGCTCGTCTGCCCATCGGCCCCCAATCTGCACTAGCCGCTTCTTGAGGTTGTTGACAAGGATCTTATTGCTTGATTCTGCCTGCCCATTGGCTTGAGGGTAGCGGGGGGTTGACATAACTAAGTCGATGTTCCACCCCTTGCAGAAGTCGCGAGTTTTCTTGCTAATGAACTGTGACCCATTGTCGCATACGATCTCAGAGGGAACCCCATACCTGCTCATGATATTCTTCTTGAGGAAAGCTATGACCTGTTTGTCTTTTATTTCTTTGTATGCCTCCGCCTCGATCCACTTGGAGAAATAATCAGTGAGAGCCAGAAAGTACACCCGCTGCCCGGATGATGGTGGGAGTTTGCCAACGATATCCATGCCCCATCTCATGAAGGGCCACGGGGTAAGCGTCGGGTGTAGAGGCTCGGGTGGCTGATGCGAAGTGGCCGCGTGCCGCTGGCAAGCGTCGCACCGTTTGGCAAACTCGATAGCATCTTTCTTCAACGTTGGCCAGTACCAACCGTAGCCTAATCTTTGCTTGCATGGCTTCTGCCACCAGTATGGTTGCCACATTCTCCCGCGTGGATATCCTTGAGTATCTTACCGATTTCAGCCTAGGTTGGGCATCTTTGGAGGATTCCGCTGGCGGATTTATGAAACAGGACGCCCTCTGTGACCGTGAATCTGGCCGCTTTGATTTTGAGGGCTCGTGCCTCCGCTTTGTCTGCAGGGAGGACTCCGTCTACAAGCCAGGAGAGGTAAGGCTTCATCCAAGACTCTTCGGAGCCGGGTGGGGAAACGGGTTCCTCCTGGGGTGGCTCTCGGGTTTCGTCAGTGGCAGGATCGGCGAGGGTTAAGACGGGTTTCAGTCCTTCTTCCGGTGCAACCGAGGGTATGGCAGGTTGGGTGACATGCAGCAGAGGTATAGCTCGAAATTTCTTGTGATCAATGGAGGAAGCCAAGTTGGCTAGTGCGTCGGCCTGAGTATTCTGCTCCCGGGGTACCTGTTCGAAGGTGATGTCCTTAAACTGCTGACTCAGGGCGCGGACTACATCGAGGTAGGCAGCCATTCGGCTATCTTTGGCGGCGTATTCCCCCGAAATCTGGTTTATGACCAACAGTGAGTCGCATTTGACGCTCAGCTTCTGGATACAGAGGTCGCGTGCTAGCACTAAGCCGAACACCAAAGCTTCGTACTCGGCTTCGTTGTTGGTGGCTTCAAACTCGCATCGGACTGCTTGAGCTAACTATCCCCCCTGGACGAGTTCAGTACGATCCCCATGCCTGCTCCCCTGACGTTCGACGATCCGTCGGTGTGTAGGGTCCATTCCGGACAGTCGTCTCCGGCGACAGTGGCCACGACCTGATCCAGAGCCGGGCTTTCAAGGGTGGGACTGAAGTCGGCCACAAAATCAGCTAGCGCCTGCGACTTTATCACTGTTCGAGGCTCGTAGGTGATGTCGAAGCCGCTCAAGTGTATTGCCCATTTGACCATTCTGCCGGTTGTCTCGGGCCTGTGCATCACAGTCTTCATCGGGTAATTGGTTTGAACTGCGATGGTGTGTGACTCGAAATATGACCTTAACTTTTGCGAACACATCACCAGGGCCAGCACCAGTTTCTCCATCGGAGAGTAGCGGCTTTCGGCAGATAGCAAGGTTTTGCTCACGAAGTACACCGGCAGCTGTTGACCTTCTTCTTCTCTGACTAGAACGCCGCTGACGGCGCTTTCCGTAACTGAGAGGTACAACTTTAAGACTTCTCCGTCCTCCGGTTTCGAGAGGAGCAAGGGATTGGCGAAGTAGGCTTTTAATTCTTGGAACGCTTCTTCATGCCTTGGCTCCCAGGCGAAACTCTTGTTTTTCTTCAAGACTTCATAAAACAGGCGGCACCTCTCTGCCGACCGCGAGATGAACCTGTTCAGGGCCGCTATCTTGCCGGTCAGCCGCTGGACGTCCTTGACGCATCGGGGGGATCTTAACTTGGCGATAGCTTGTACTTGCTCAGGACTTGCCTCGATCCCCCTCTGCGCGACCATGTAGCCTAGGAACTTTCCCGACCTCACCCCGAATGTGCATTTCGCGGGGTTGAGCTTCATGCCGTACTGGTCCAGGATGGCGAAAGCCTCTGCTAGGTGGTCGATGTGGTCCGTGGCATGCTTGCTTTTGACGAGCATGTCGTCGATGTAGACTTCCATCGTTCGCCCGATCTGGTCCTGGAACATCCGGTTCACTAGCCGCTGGTACGTGGCTCCAGCATTTCGGAGTCCGAAAGGCATCACCTTGTAGCAATACGTTCCCTGGGTGGTGATGAAGGCAGTCTTCTCCTGGTCGCCTTCCTCCATTTTGATCTGGTTGTACCCGCTGAAGGCATCCATGAAAGTGAGGAGCTCGTGCCCAGCCGTGGCGTCGACCATGGAGTCGATATGTGGTAGCGGGAAGGAGTCTTTCGGGCATGCCTTATTCAGGTCAGTGAAATCTACACAGACTCTCCACTTCCCGTTCTTTTTAGGGACTACCACCACGTTTGCTAGCCACTCAGGGTACTTTACTTCTTTGATTTTTCCTGTTTCCAGCAGCTTCTTCACCTCATCGTCCACCACCCGGTTTCTTTCTGGCGCGAATTTACGCCTCTTCTGCCGCACCGGGGGGTGTGTGGGGTTCACGTTCAACTTGTGGGTTATGACTGACGGGTCGATTCCCACCATGTCGGCGTGAGACCAGGCGAAGGATTCTGTATGTTGCCTCAGGAAGGTTAGGATAGCTGATCGTGTTTCTGGCTCCAAATCGGCCCCGAGCCGTATGGTTTGGCTGGGGTTGGCCGGGTCTAAGGCCACCTCTTCCACTTCTCCCTCGGATGTAGCTGCTTTGTTGTGGGTAGAGGGGGCCTCCTGTAATTGCTATGCGCCATTCCCGGCGGTCGTCGGCTTTAGAGCCGACTTGTAGCAATCTCGAGCCAGCCGCTGATCTCCCCTAATCTCTTGCGCCCCCCAAGGGGTAGGGAACTTTATAGCTTGATGGTAAGTGGAGGCCACTGCTCTCATCTCGTGTATCCACGGCCTCCCCATAATGACATTATAGCATGACGGGCACTCCATGACGGCGAATCGGACTTGGACGTTCATTCCCTTGGCGTAGGTGGGAAGTATGATATCTCCCAGTGTGTCCTTCACTTCTCCGCTGAAGCCTACCAAAGGGACGGGGTTTCTGTCGAGGTCGCTCTCGGATAAGCCCATGCCTTTCAAGGCGTCCAGAGTCATCAGATTAGTAGAGCTTCCAGTGTCGATGAGCACCCTCTTCATCATGACGTTGCCTATATGGAGGGATATCACGAGCCCATCGTGGTGTGGCCCGACCAGTCCCCCCATGTCAGCGTCGTCGAAGGTTATGGGTACGTTCATCCAGGCCTCATCGGGGCGACTAGGCCCGGCCGTTCTCTCAAAGTTGTCCTCTCTTGCGCGGCACTTAGCCGCGGAGTAGGTGAGGCCGCAGACGTCCGACCCTCCCGAGATGACGTTAACGACGCGGTCGTGGGGAGGGGACGGAGGTTTCGCCGATCCCGGCTCGGGTACCCCTGCTAGTCCTCGCGTGATCCTGGCGTTGGGGGCTACTTCTGTAATCAGGCCGCGGGCGATCAGGAAGGCCACTTCTCTTCTTAGGATGCTGCAGTCATTGGTGAGATGACCTGGACCGTCGTGGAAGTGGCACCACTTCTTGGCGGTGGCTTCCGTCTTGTTGCTCTCTATCTTTCGGGGCCAACGGATTAGCTTTCCGAGCTTGACCAAGTTCCTGACCAACTCAGCGGGGGATAATCCCAGGTGGAGCTTATCCAACGACGGCGGGTCGGGCTTATCTCTGCTGGCGTCTGCCGTTTCTGGCGCTGCCACATTTACTGACGGTGGTGCGTGGTAAGGTTGCGCCCGGCGCTCTCGCCGATTGTCGTGCTGGGACTTCTTCTCGACGCGATCCCAGACCGTGCCCCTGGAACGGAGCCGGCGGTCTTCCTCTAGCTGGATGTGTGCTAGGGTCTTGGATTGTACGTCCTCGAAAGTGTAACATGGGAACTTCGTGAGTTCGGCATACAGATCACCGTCTGGCAGGACCCCTTGGCGGAATGCCTCTATGGCCGTCTCGGCGTCGCATAGGGGAATATTCACCTTTTCGCGATTGAACCGATCCAGAAAATCGCGGGTCGGCTCGTTGGCTTCCTGCCGAAGCCGGTAGAGATCGCTGGAGCGTTTCTCAAACTTGCAACTGCTGGCGAATTGGGCTCGAAACGAGTCTACCAAGTGGGCGAAGGAGGTGATACTTCCCCTGGGAAGGCTTACGAACCATTTCAGGGCGGGGCCGGTAAGGGTCGTGGCGAACCCTTTAGCCATCAGAGGTTCCTTCGAGTGGGACGGGATTGAGCTGGTCATCATCCGTTGCTTGTAGATCGCAACGTGGTCATCAGGGTCGGCAGTGCCATCATAGGGGGTCATCGTCGGGACTACAAACTTCTTCGGAATGGGCTCCTGAGCGATGCGGGGTACAAACGGAGATTCATCGTATCCGTCGTAGGCCTCTTTCTCTAGAGGTTTGGGCATGCCAGGGATACGGGCGATTTGATTGGCGAAAGCTTTCAGGTGCTCCTGAACCTCCCGACGTACGGTTACGCTCAGCGGGCGCCTCCTTTCGGGGTCGTCCTCTTCCTCGTCATCATCCCAAGTGGATTGGGGATGTGGGGTACGAGAAGTAGGTTCAGTCTGCATGGGATTAGGCGGCTGTTGGGAGGTCGAGGGCTGCCAATTCGTTGGCGTCGGGATCGGCGGTACTCCCGGCAAGGTAGCCGCGGGGGTGACCCTATCTCCGTGATCGCCGCCCTGCGGGCCTCGGGAGGACCCTTCACCACCATTGAGATTAAGGTTGATAGCTATCCCTTCGGCCTCGCGGTTCATTCGCGGGCGTGAGCCGCGCGCGGCGGTGGTCTGCAGTTGAGCGCGCAGCCGGTTGTTCTCGTTGGCTATACGAGAGTTCTCCTCCAGCATCCGAGAGTTCTCGGTGGCGATGCGACCCACGGTCGCTTGGAAGCTGTCGCGCTGATCCTGCATCTCTTTCTGGAGGTCGAGGATTCTTTGGGAGAGGGCGGCCATCTCGTCCTGGCGATTGGCGGCCGGAGGGTCTTCTGGGTTCAAGGGATCTTCAGGCTCGATTTCAGGGTCGGCGCCGTTCGAGTGGTCGTCGGCTAGCGCTTCCTGGTAGGCTTGATCGGATCCCGACATGTCGGTAGCTGGAAGATCGTGGCGGCAACGGCCGGAAGGTTTGAAGGCTCTACAGATCGTAGCCCCACGGTGGGCGCCAAATTGTTTTGGGTGAAAAACGATGTTAGTTCAATCACCTCGAATTAGGGTTACGATTTGAGAGCTTTTTGAGGTATGAAAGACAATCGTAAGATGACGAGATCAAAGATTCGACAAATAGGCTTTATTGATTGCTAATCGAATTTGAATTACAAGTATGAGTATCTCAGATACGATATCCCTTTTTGGGTGCTAAGAATCTATCTTATATCTAACAGTTGGCGTCGTCGTAGATCGTGGGCTAGCTACTGGATCCCGAGATCTCCGGCCTTCTTCTCTCGCCCGCTACCGAAAGCTCGCTCCCGCTCCCGGTTTCCTCGGAAGTCAGTTCCAACAAACTCTTATTAGGAGATGGGCTTCTGCTAACTTCATCAATAGGCCTTTCCTGCGACCACGGGCCTTATACTCTTTGGGCCTGCACTAGGAGGGAAAACGAGGCCCAACGATGGTTAAACTCTTGATCATCCCATTTGGAACAGACACCATTCACTGAATATTTCTTCAAATTAGAGGAATTCAGTTCCACTGACCCTGCAACGTCAAAAGCTATAAGATACAACAACAGATTCCAAACCCATTCAAATATATCTTGATGAATATGGAAAAGAAATTACCATCACTATCTACATAGGATTTTTTAAATACACCACTCTGTATTTCCACAATCTTTTTCTGGATATACGAGTGCATGTAAGAACAAGATTCCATATTCCTGCAAAATTAAAGAAAAGGATAAGTTGTAAGTTAAGCAGAACCAAAAGCAATATACCTACACCCAGAAGAAGAAAATTACATATTGTTGCCTGATATAAACTGGTCATTCAAGGGGGGAAAAAGAAAAAAGCATAGGTGCTAAAAAATATCTACAGAGCATGATCATGAATCCATGATGGCTTACATGCAATCAGAGCAATCAGCAAAGGTTGTAGAATGAACGAGAGCTCCCTCAGCCATATCAACGAAGGCACTAGATACGTCTTCATTATCCATTTTTGCTGACCCATGATCACCGTACTTCAGAGGGTCAGCATGTATACCTAAAACAACAACCATCAGCTATACCACGGCACAAAGGGAAAGTACGTCTAAACACACAGATGACAGATCACACAAAAATATTAAAATATATAGCTAGCACATATGCCATACTTTCAGATATTGGATAAATTAGTAATGATGAATCCTGAAGTCCAACATACTCAGCCACAACCTGCAAAACAATATTTATGAAAAAACAAAGGAGTGATGTATTCTACACACTTATATACATAACATCATGAAAGTATGGGCAGATATTGACCACCTTCTCCAGACCATTGGAAACAAAGTCTTTAGACAAAGCATCATGGTGCTCCATGATTTGAAATTTTTCCCTAAGCTCCGCAGTTATTCTTCCATTATGAAGGTTAGGGTCCTTGCAACTAGATAAAACATTATCATCCTTCACAATCCTGACGCTGCTAATTGTTCTCCTTCTTGGAGGGACGGATTTGACAGGAACATCAAACATATCAGATTCTTTAACTGTGATAGGATGAGAACCACCTTCCCTGTCAGAAAGAGCTGAAATTTGATCAGCCGGTTTCTTCTGAGAAGTTTCAGTGAACGCCTGATCATCAAGCCACTTGATTAGTTTGCAATGTGATTCGGGTGGTAAATGATTATCCTGCCCAAAAGTTTTCATAGATAGTTGTCAAAATGTTGATCATCTTATACATTATCAATTACTTCATAAATAATTCAACAATGCCTTACATTTAACAAACTATACACTATCACATCATTAGAAGCATCGATTTGAAGCATCTTTACAGCAGGAATTTGTTTTGGACGAAAAATGCACAAAGCACTCAAACGTCCGTCCTTTGGAGGAGGCCAATAGCCAAAGGTTTACGATCGGTTTCGGTTGTCGGGAGATCGAGTAGAAAATAACAATAGAAAGCGGTAGAAACTTAAGATAAATCGAATGAATGAACTAAACAAATAAGGAAAATTGCTTATCTCCTTTTTATTATAATAGATCGACAAATTACGATCGATAGCTTTGGATTTCGGATCTGGAAGCCTCCGGGCTGATGTTCAGAAAGCTGTCGGACAGCGGCGGTCGGTGGCGGTCGGCAGCGGCCGGCGGTGGCGATCTTAGCTACGAGGGCTATGAATTACAAGCTATAGAGAGAAATACAAATACAAGTCGTGGGTGTTGTGATCTTGTGTGTTCTCATGTGCTCTGATGTGTTTCTATGGCCTAGAGAGTCTATTTATATAGTTACAAGATAGAGAAAGTGGGTATAACCGCCCTAGAAAATAGGCACGATAGTAGCTCATCCATTTGAATATGACTTTTAACTTGTTCTCCCTTGAAAATAGCCCTTGAAGGTTGAGTAAACGTGGTCAAAGTTGCTGAAGTAGTTTCCGGAGATCTAGGGATCTCGTTTGATTGCTGGAGGCGTCAGCCGTCTGTTTCTGCCGGAGCTTTCTGCTGGCACTTTCTGGCAGAGCTTTCGGGAGCTTTCTGGGACTATAGTCTGCAACGATAGCCTTAGAAACCTTGTTTTTCATTAAGATTCTCATGAGATAGGCTAGAATCAAGGGGTAAATTTAGGGTCCAACAAAATTCATAGGGCAATTCTGTTGATTCATCCTCTTACAGTCCTACGAATGTGTATTCTCAAGTCTAATCCAAAACATTAGAAGTGATTTGAACCAAAAGATACAAATCCTAATAACGATGCCATGCTAGCAAATTAGGTAGTATCAATAACCTAGGTATGGCCGTAAAACGCACATAAAATCAGACTATCACATCGAATCAGCTCCATTTTCCACCACATATACCACAAATTCACCATACGACAGCAGAAAAGGAAACCGAGGATATTGACAAGGCAGCACAAACAGATTAAATTTAGGCAGACAAAACAAGAGAAGACGATTCAATACCTATGTACATGGGAGATCGGAGATGATTGGTCAAGAAATTTAGGGCTCGAATGGCGTTTTTACCTTCACCATGATGTAGTGATGGCTAACAGTGCGGGCCGGCCCGACCTAGCGTCATGGGCCCAAAAGCCCGGCCCGGCCAGCCTGCGGGCCAGGCCATGGGCTGGTCCTGAGTCGGAGTTTTCCAGCCTGGTCCAGCCCGACCCGGTCCGGATAGGAAAAAAAATGCTTAGAGGATTACATATATATGAAAAAAGGATAGAGACTTAGCTTACGTTCATACATAAATATAATCAAGTTAATTAGTTTACGTTCATACATAAAGCTTAGAGGCTTATTTCATCGAGTTAATTAGCTTAGTTCATACATAAATGCTTGATAAGTACTTATCGAAGTTGAAATAATTTCGAGCAATTCCGCCCCTCCCTTTTTCCTCTTTTTTTTTTTAAAAAAAAACCATCGGCCGGGCCCGACCCGGAACCCAGCCCGGTCCTGTGCCACGGTTCCTTGGCCTGGCCCGGCCTGGGCCCGGCCCAGTTCCATCACTACTATGATGTAGTCGTCGCCGGATCTAACTCGCCCAAAACCTAGGTTTTGTCGTTCTTTGAAGGAGAGTCGATGGCGATTGTAAGGGTATCGGATCTACCCTCCTGCTGGGCTCTCCGCTATGCCACCGAACACCTCAATTGATAGCGAACTACCTCCAATTTTGCTTCCTCTACCACTTAAACACAGGTATCACTAGTACAAATATGGTAGTTAATACCCTTTTTTTTACGAAGCGCATATCTGTTTTTCATCCGTTTTTAATCTCACCGAAATAAAATTTCAGATACCGGTTAAATAAAACCGGTATAAAAAACTGGCATACCGGTAAAACAACCGGTATAAAGTGAAAAGATACCGGTTTTTAAAACCGGTATCTGGATCCTTTTTTATATAAAAAAAATTCTAATGTGGCATACCGGTTTTTCAGAAAACCGGTATGCCACTACAATTTTTTTTTTAAAAAAAGTAATATAGCTTGTCCTTTCTCCTTTTCTCTTCCTCATTTTCTCTACCATCTAATGCAAATTGGGTAACTGTGTCTTCAAGCCCTTGCCCTTCCGCCTTCTTGCTTCCTCATTTTCTCTACCCATCTTATGCAGATTGTGCAACTGTATCCTCAACAAGTGCCTTGCCCTTGCCCTTCCTTCTTCTTGTTTCCTCATTTTCACTAACTCGAACAACTGAATCTTCAACAAGTGCCTTGCCCTTGTCCTTCCTCTTCTCTGTCTCCTCATCCTCACTACCATCTAACATGCAAAACAAAAAGTTCACACTCACAATCAGGAACTTCAGCAATTCCATAGGACTACAAAGAATACATAGAAAAGGATCGCAAATTTCAAAACCACCGTCCTCAGAAGACACGGAACAAAACATTACCTACGACTAAACCCTATCTGCAAACATAGAGCAAGAATCCCAGATATACAACAAGCTCATGATGAACTTCCCATTCTTTATGCAAGTCAGCTTAATTGAACTCAAACCAAACTCATTATTAAACTCCTATACAGCAAATCAGGTTTAGGAGTGGGGCAATTTCATATACTAGTTTTGTAAACCAAACTTATTATTAAACCCAGTTTTCAAATTATTAAACCCCTTATTACTAAACAAAGCATATATACTTCGGAAACATATATGCTTACTTTGTACACCAAAGTCAGTTTGCAAATTCAATCAAAAAAGCATGCTAACTAAAAATCTAACCAAGGAACACTATGAAAGGTTAGCTGAGATGAAAAGAGTGTGTCAAGTATCTTTATAGAGTGAACGGGAGATATTAACTCTGATTTCTTGCTCATAAAAGAAAAGCATGAAGTTACTCCTAGTAGAAAAATGCTCAAACATTACCTTATTTCCCATCACAACATTCAAGGAGCCTATACCTCGTCTCGTCTCAGCATCATCTGATACATCATCATGTAGAAGACTTGTCACCTATCATCAAGCAAGAGTGGGGTCAATAGAAAGAAAACAACATAACAATCATAATAAAATACTAAAAACTAATTAATGAAAGGGGTAACTCTCAAGTCTCTAAATAAAAACTGAGTTTTGTCACCATAATGAATCTGATGACTAAAGCCATGCAACAAGCCGGAAGTCCTTAAACGACTTTCACTGCAAACTGGAACCTACTAATCACCAGAAGCTATAAAAGTTAGCAAAAACAAAACAGATACTCTAAATGGTGAAGTCTTCCCACTACATCATACACGGGATAAGAAACATGAAGTTCAGAACAGTTAGAATAAAGGGCATACAACACAGAAGTAGCTTTGATACTGGGACAAAAAATCTAGAGAAAGAGGGGCCTACATAAACAGCATAGAACCTAGAAAAGTAGGAAAAATCAAGTAATCAACTAAGGTAAGATGAGTCTTCACCAACCAGAAACTGAACAGGAGCTTTCCCTATCACTTCTACTGTCTATTTAAGTTCAACAATTCATCTCCAAGTTACCACCAAACTGTAGCGAACATTCTAGAAGTCCCAACCGAGCAACCCTCTTGCAAATGCTCAAAACGGGAACTTAAACCAACAATGCGAACATGATAAGACTTATAGAAGAAGCATCAAAAGACAAGCAATAGAGCAACCTCCAAATTAACTAAATAGTGTGCAGTAAAATCAGTGATCATAATCAACTTCAAATTCCAAACACCAATAACTAATGGGCTAATGGAGACAACTCAGTCAGGTAAGCCGTGATATTAAACTAATCTTCCACCCCTTACACTATGAGCAGCACCCCAACAGCAACTTAGTCATAAGAAGTTAAAAATAATTCCATATGCATGTAGAGATTGTAACTTCAAATACTAACTCCAAACCAAACATAGTGCAAAACTCCAAAACAAATGGGAACACAATTAGCAAACTCTGAACATGTAAATTTCAGCATATCACAGGCAGAACGTGCTCAATATAGTTCAATCTTTGTTCACTTTCTCATATACATCAATGACGAATCTAGTCACACAGACGAATTTAGGATAAAGATAACAACCATGCTTTGAACTAAACACTGATTTACTAAACAATCATACATAAAGCATCAGAGATTAAAAGAGGCAATCACAAAAACCACTTCATATACAGTTTCAATTAGTAGAAAACGAGATCGGTTATAAAAAACGAGGTACGAGATCAGTTTCAAAAACCACTTCATATGTTTTTTGAACTGGTTTCGAGCAATCACGAAACCCTAGATCTCAAATCACAAAATTCAATTTCAGAATGAATCGAAAATGGATTGAAATGCAAAGTAATTAACATGGATTGAAGAACTTGATGATGTTGTTGAGCGATGGTAAATTGAAAATGGACGGATACAGCAGCACTGTCTAAATTCTGGTGGTTAGTAGAGTTGTGAATGAGCTTGGAGACTTTGTTCAAACGCATCTGCACAAGTTTCCCAGAACAATAAAGTTTTAAAGCTCGTAATTTCAAACTAGAACTACCATGTAAAACCCAAATACAAAATTTTTGAGAGAATAATAATAAGCAATCATACTAGCATAATTCAGCTGATTAAGCAACAAATTGGGCTTGCAAACTAAACCGAATATTTTTAAAATGCTTGGAATTTGAAGCTACCTGTTTTGCTCGCTTCCCAAACACAAAGAGCATCGCATCAATCACATTGCTTTTTCCACTACCGTTCGGTCCAACCACCGGAGTAAAACTCTGATTCAGCAGAGGAACAAGCCAAATTCAGCAACTTAAAGCAATCGAAACAAAATCAATTTGGGGAAAAACCCTAAGGAGCGCAAATTCGGTGAAAGAAGGTGGCAAAATGAGAGAAACCCTAACCTTGTGGAAAGGGCCAACCCGCTGCTCTCCAGCATAGGACTTGAAGTTCTTCATCACCATCTCGGCTGAGAGAGGGAAGTACGACGCCAACACATACCTCTCGGCAGCACACCGCTTCCTCACTCCTCAGAAACTTTCAAGTGGGCTTACAACCAATGGCTGTCTCTTCGCCGGCGTTTTCTGCTCCTCCCCGTCACCGAGACGAGAGCCCCGACGGAGAAGAAGAAGGACGAAACTCCAGCGACCGGTGGCGGAGGCGGAGGCAGAGTCTCGGCGGCGAACGCGGGCCAGACGTGGTGCGTGGCCAACGCCGAGCTTGCCAAGGAGAAGCTCCAGGCGGCCTTGGATTATGCTTGCGGTGAAGAGAGCGCGGACTGCCGTCAGATCCAGCACTTCGTGTTTTTTGTGTTTAGGGTTGTATTGCGAAATTTTTGCGTAGCGGAAGGAATCACTTTATTTTTTTTCCCAAAAACATCAATTGAGATCCTGTCTACTTTCATGCAATTGAGATCCTCTGGTCCACTTTTATGGTTCACTTCCCTGGTCCCCTATTTTGTAGAGACAAGACTTAGAAAAAAGAAAATAAGATTTTGAGTTTTGTGTGTTTTTTTAATTTAAAAATATTATTTGAACCAATAGAAAATAAGGGGCCACCCCTTTTAACCAATAAGTGAAAACTTTTATTGGTTTTTTATACCGGTTTTTAGTAAAACCGGCATGCGAGTTTCTCTTTTTTTTCCATTATACCGCTCTTTTAAATAATCGGTATAAATACTTAAAACGGATACCGATTTTTCAAACGGTATATTTTTTTACCGATATTAATCTACACTTTTGTACTAGTGTATAGAAACGAACCATAAGAGAAGGGAAGGGGAGTGGGAGGGGAAGGGAGTGGAATAGAAGAAGGGAAGAAAATTTCAGCCGAATGCAGCTAATTACAATAATTCATTTTATGCTTAAGCCTTTTTTTAAACCAATAAACCATTATCGTACAAAAAAGTACTTATATGACAATAATGGTGCACCAAACACAGCCATCTTCTTTTTACGTGGATGGATGGTTGGCATGAATTTAGCGGATATATGGCACGAGAGTACGCGTTATAGGGATACCTGACGGACAAGGCAGACATGTACAGCTTTGGCATCTTAGCTCCGGAAATAATAAGCGGAAAGAGCAACAATAATTTCACGCCACCCGCTGACTACTTTTGTCTGCTGGATTGGGTAAGTATTCTAAGCAACTAATAATATCATAATCCCTCCGATCGGAAATATAAGTCGTTTTAGAACTTAAAATTAGATCAGCTTTATATGTCGTTTTAGGTTTTCTAGGTAATTAATAATGAGTGAGATGTGAAAAATGTTATTGGAATTTATTTTCATTGACTAAAAGTTTTCACTTATTGGTTAAAAGGGGTGGTAAATAAATAATTAGAGATAAAATTGATAAAAAATATACTGTAAATATTGATTTTTTAAAAAAGTGTGATAAAAGCTAAAACCGCTTATATTTCCAATCGGAGCTTTCGATCAAAAAAATAATACCCCCTCCGTCCCTATTTGTTTGTCCAGTATTCCATTTCGGGCGTCTCCTTTTGTTTGTCATAGTTTCTTTCTTTCCTTTTATATCTACACTTTTCTTACTATTTTACCTCCACTCAATATCATATTTTACTTACTTTATCCAACTTTATCATCTACTTTATCACTTTCCAACTTTTTAACATTATTAAATTATAAAACAACACCATCTTATCTAACTTTTTACCAACCATCACATCCACTTTATCTATTTTCAACTTTTTACCTCACTAACTTGCAAAACAATCCACCACATAATTCAACTTTCACACTTACCAACACAACTTTATACATTTTCTTAATAACCGTGAAAACCGTCCTTTTGGACGAACAAAAGGGGACGGAGGGAGTATTATAATAAGCTAGCTGCTAGGTTGCACTGAAGAATATTTTAACTGTAGCGTGGCATACGTGCAAGCCTACCATTTGCAACAAAGAGGAGACTACAAGGCCCTGATTGATGAGAGGTTGTATGCATATAACACAGGGGAGGCAGAGAGGATGGTGATAGTGGGGCTTCTGTGCACAAATGGATCCCCATCTATAAGGCCCACCATGTCGGAGGTGGTGAGCATGCTGCAAGGGGAAACCCAAGTGCCACAAGTCATATCGGAGGCCGGAACCTTCTCTGATGATACCAGCAGGGCAGAGCTAGGGGGGTCCTGTGGGATCTAGTGACCCTTCTACCCTCCCAGCTGAAGAATATAATAATATGTCTTTCCATGTAAAACATAAATTCTACTTTGTTCAGTTGGAACCTTGCCCACCCTACATGCATGAGGTTCATTGTTCGAACCTCACCAATCCCACTTCTTTTATATACTTGTCAACATGGATGCATTTTCTAGCTACTTGCCAACAGTCAACATGCATGCAATTAGATATATTCACGGTGCAATAATTTAATTCTAATTTAAATGACACAAAATTTTGTGATTACTTGTCCATTCTTCAACACATTATTAATGATTTCTATGTAATTTTTTATTCTATTTGACCATGATTGTCATTTTATAGATTTTTGAGGCTTTGATCAGTATTTGTATTAAGAATTTTTCATACATTATTAATGATTTCTATGTAATTTTGTATTCTATTTGAACATGATTGCCATTTTATAGATTTTTGAGGCTTTGATCAGTATTTGTATTAAGAATTCTCCATTAGGTCATGCCTAGCTTATGACTTTTCGTAAAGTGTAATTTGGAATAGATTTTATCTTTTCCAAATATTTATTTTTATAGCAACTACATTTTTTTCTAAATTATATAACTAAGTTTAAATAAACGTAATACAAGAGAGATATAAGTTTAGAGCATAGATTGAGAATATAAAAATCGTTTTATTTGCTAAATTAGTAGACTCATATATATATATAACATATATTGACCTATGATTTTATTGTCTTATAATAATAATAATAATAATTTATTGATTATCTTGTTACGTAATTATTCAAAATGACCCCATCCAAGTTTCTCTCGCTCCGCCCCTATCAGGTTCCCCAATGAGAGATGTTTGCCACCATCGAACATCAACTAAAACCACCCTACTCCCCGATGCCGCTGTAATCTCCTCTTTAGCACGAACAGCATCTGCTTATTATAGCAATCCGTGATCCATATACAATGCATGTATACAAAACTATACAAACCATTCAATCACTGGCTTGCTATATACAGCATAGCATACCATATTTTTCTCTATTTTGTATTGTATGTAATCCACGGCCATGGATTCAGCATAGGGGGATCACGCACATCTGAATATATGCTTCTGCATTGAAGCTTTGTATTGTATTGTATTGTATGTATTTAGGAACTAGTACAAATCCCGTATCATGTACGGGTAATGTGATTATATAAACCCGACTTAATTGATTCGAGATCGAATTTTGACTCGAGTCTGTTTCTTTAATGTATGTATAACCCAAACCCAACGGATCCAAATATGAACCTATTGAACTATATACATATTTTATTTCTATAATTTAAATTATGGAATCTATTATTTTAATTAATTATTTAGAATCTTAATAAAAGATTACAGAATTCTCTTTTATCAAAAATGAAAAACGCATTAATAATTTAAATGAAAATTATATTTTCTTAAGATACCAAAAATAGGAAAGATATCAAAGATATCGAAAATTGGATAAGATATCAAGTAGATATAGAGATAACTTTTAATGAATACAAAAAAAATAGATTCATTATTTTATGCAGGGTAGATGACGTGGTGCAAATTTTAACAAAGATTTGGGTTCTGTTTTATATTGTATTATAGAAGATACATAATTTTTGGAGATATTTTATGAGATCTCTTGGCAAGGGATAATTCATAAGTTTCGGTGATTTTTAAATATTTTTGTACGGGATAAGATTATATGAGATTCTAACTACCTAATTTGTTGGATAATTCTTGGTAAGGGATAATTCAATTATATGAGATCTCTTGGCAAGAGATAATTCATAAATTTTGGTAATTTTTAAACATTTTTGTACGGGATAAGATTATATAAGATTCTAACTACGTAATTTGTGGTATAATTCTTGGTAAGGGATAATTCATAATTTTTGGAATAATTCATACAATCATACTTTTCGATAATTTTTAAGCATTTTTTTATTCAGCGGCCTAACGTAAAGGTGAACAATAATTTTTGTATATAAATATGTACGTATATGAAAAGCTATATCATATTTCACCATGAATATGTGCATATATGATTACATAAAAATTATGTACGTGTATGAAAATCACGCACGAAATAAAAAAATAGAACTAATTTTCATATACGTAAAGTTATTTCTGTTTTTTGGCAATACATAATTTTTGCAGATATTTAATTATATAATTTTCGCAATATTTCAACGCGATTTTCATATACGTAATTCTTGGTAAGGGATAATTCATAATTTTCGATAATTTTTAAACATTTTTGTACGGGATAATTTATAATTTTTGTACGCGAATTTCTTATATTGCTTCTTACATAAATAGATTAAATTGGTAATTGAAAAGATAAGTTAATTAATATGTATCTTTTATAGAAGGAAATTTTAAAGATAGATAATATTGTTTTAAAGATGGATATTATATGAGTAAGAAAAAGGATAAAATTAAACATTAGATAATTAAGAAAATTTTAAAGATAAATAGTATGCATTCAAAGATAGATATTCGATGGGTAAGAAAAAAGATAAAATTAAAGATTAGATAATTAAGAAAAATAAAACATATAAAATTGTTAATAAAGTGGGGCCAGAATCAACGTGGTGGCTCGAAAACGGTCGGCTTTTATAATATACATTGATTAAACAAGTAACCGAACTAAAATAAGTTATGTATTTCATTTATAATACTTATATGATATATAAATTAACATATCCAAAATTTTATTTGACACAAGCCTCCGGGCAAGGCCCGGGATATACGTAATTCTTGGTAAGGGATAATTCATAATTTTCGATAATTTTTAAACATTTTTGTACGGGATAAGATTATATGAGATTATAACTACCTAATTTGTGGGATAATTCTTTGTAAGGGATAATTCATAATTTTCGGAATAATTCATACAATCATACTTTTCAGTAATTTTTAAGCATTTTTTTATTCAGTCTAATGTAAAGGTGAAATATAATTTTGTATATGAATATGTACGTATATGAAAAGCTATTTCATATTTCACCGTGAATATTTACGTATATGAATAAATAAAAATTATGTACATGTATGAAAATCATGCATGAAATATATAAAAAAAAGAAATAATGTTCATATACGTAAAGTTATTTCTTTTTTTGGCAATACATATTTTTTGAAGATATTTAATTATATGGTTTCCACGATATCTCAAAGTGATTTTCATATACGTCATTCTTGGTGAGGGATAATTCATAATTTTCAGAATAATTCATACATTCATATTTTTCGGTAATTTTTAAGCATTTTTTTATTCAGTCTAGATTACGTGGCATTAATAACATTTTTTTATGCAGTGTTGATGAAGTGGTGCAAATTTGTACACGGAGATGGGTTTTGCTTTATACTGTATTATTATACGGAGATGGGTTTTGCTTTATACTGTATTATAGTAGATGCCTGTGTTCAAGTTTACCAAATATAGGATTGTAATCCATAATTATTATCGCAAAGTATTTAGTTGAAGATATACCATATTATAATCCATATTAATAAAGATACATATGTTCTGCCAAGTATTTCAATGAATCCTACCACACTTGAGTCATCGTCATATTCACTAGTACAAAAGAAGCTACGATTCAGAAATGTTCTTGAAATAATGTCTAGCCTGTCTAGGGATGACAAGTATTTATTGCTTTCCGGTTGGTAGCTAGGCCTTGAACTCTTTGAGTGACAAGGACATTCTTGTCCAACTCTTAAATACATTCCTGCATAAGACAATTTTTTGCTTTAGAGGCAGCTTCTGTCGTTCATAAGATCAAGCCTGTGATTGGTAGACCATCGTTCACTATAGGAAGTAGGCTATAAGCATGGTAATTAGGAAGTATGCTTGTATTTTTTTTACAAAATTAACCAATCACCAATAAGTATGCAACATAAAGAGAAGAAAAGACATAACACGAGGAAATTAAGAAGATGGAGCGATAGAGCACCTGATGAAGATGCATGGATACATGAAAAACGATGTACAATACAATCATTTTCTTCTTGACGCTGCAGCAGCCTTTTTACTCTTTGGTGCATATGCAAATCTGCTTAAATCAGTCACAGTAGGTAGCCTTTGGCACAATGACAAAAGGCAATCTTTTAGGTACAGAATACAACAGGGTATGCTAAAACAAGGAAAATTTGCACCACATGATATACATCTTGTTAGAAATAAAAAAGAGTGATACCTGTTGGAAACAGTGTTACTCACATCCCTTAGAGGAGCACGTAATCCACTGGCACGAGAGCCAAATGAGTTGAACTGAAATGATGAAATCACTGAAGCAAAGTTCTTGAGCGATTTTTCTGAAATCTCAGAATAGCGGTCCAAGTGGGATAAGTCACATCCTAAATTTCCTGCTAATCCTTCATCAGCTGCAGGGGGGTGGTTACCTGTACACCATGACAAGTGTAAATCACAAACTTCCATGTCACTCACGGAGAAATAAGTACATTACAAGACAGAAACATACTTCCATCAGGAATGGAGGCTTCTATTTTCGTGTGCTTTACCAATTGCTCCTGAAAGTGTTAAAAACAAAAGAAGGATTATGATGTTAGAAATATATACACCCCAAACTGCATTTAGGAAGCCACAGAAAAGGTAAACTGCAGTAGAAAGTAACATACCATATCTATACTATTTAGCTGAGAAGCCTTCCTTTTGGTGTTTAAATCTTCATAATAGCCATTCCTATATGAAGCAGTTTCGGGAATAATGTTCTGACACAAAGCAACATTATAAGCACCATCTTTGTGTGTGTGATTCTTGTTTTCCTTGTTTGCATCATTTAGCCTTGTCAAATTCTTCCTAAAATATGAACTTCTGATAACAACTTTGCCAGTGTTATGGTCAGGAGCATTTGCATCCACTTCCTTAATATAAGAACTCCTTAACATGGGTTTATTATTGGTTTCATTGCTTGAATCATTTCCCTCACGTTTCTGTTGTAGACAAGAGTTCCCAGTAATAACTTCCCTATGGCCAAGCCTTGAAGTTTCACCGACAGCATCAGAAGAACAGTTGCCTACATGCTCCTTACTTGATACCAAGCAAGAGTCATCAATTGAATGTTGTAATTTCCCTGATACATCTTGCTTAGGACATTCCTCTAAACCTGCCAAAATGTTGCTAATTTATAACTCATAGCCCTATGGATTAAAAGCATATTCATCACGCATAGATAAGTATCAAACCATTTAAAGGAGAATCCAGTGCTTCCTTATCGTTCTGAGGAATATGGTCAGCCTCAATCTGAGGAAACCCAAGGTTAGTATTAAATGCATCTACAACTCAAACAATGAAGAGACTTTTCTGTATGAACTTACAGAATCAACAGATGATACTAGGTCAAACAGAGATGTTGGTGAAGTATTACTCTCACAAGCAGTGCCATCATCCCCAACTCCTCGCCTCAAACACAGAGATATTGCCTCTGGAGGCTTAGGAGAGACTCGAGGAGCTCTAAAATTCCGCTTTGCTTCAAGCGAAGTAAAGCCTTTGTGCATTAAGGAAAAGATGAAGAAAAGAACTCTCAGCAAACAGAAGTAGAAAAAACTACAACAATTTCATTATCACAAAGCCAGATGGCATCTATCCCACAAGTGTCTTGAGCAAAAGAACGTGTTCATCATTCAAAATTGTAGCCTTGGGCCGATTACCCTTTAGCCTGTATTCCACAAGTTAGTAAAGTCACAATACTTTCTAACATCACATTTCCGTAATTTAGAAAGACATAAGTAGACAAACGTTTAACTTGATCAGCATATTGAAACCAAAATGACATGTAATTGAACCATATAAAGATGAAAATGAATTTATTATTCAGGTGTAGTTGGAAAGATCATAATGACATAAGGCCAGCTTCAAGTTCACTAAATAGGTGATAAACTGGGGCTATGTACACTACACTTTTTCAACTCTCTCAAAATGGAATCTGACAGGTATCAAGTAAAAGGATACAAAAGTAGTTTGTCAGAATATTCTTTTGTGCAGGCAAGTCAAGTTTTCTCTTCCCATGATCAGATTTGAACTCTTTGAGCTGATAAGATCCATCAAGTGTTGGAGCAACATTGATATTCTTCTCCTGTTAGAAATAAAGGAATTCTAATGAGTACAGATATTATAACAAAAATGTAGAAAACCTGTGATTAAGCAGCAGTCAAATGGCACTGGGGGTAAAGAAGCTTAAGTCAGTTCTGAGCAAGTGATAGTGAAATACACAAGCAAAAAGATTGGAAGCTCAAACTTCTAAATGCATGCAGGGACTTGGATGCAATAAAAGGGGCAGCTCCTCTCCCACATTAAATCTCTATGCCCCTCACAAACAGAAAGAAAGTGTAATGTTCCACTTTCTGATGCAAACGCTGAAGAAGATGGGTTGCTGTATACAGTACGGACTACAGAGATGATTTTTGAGTCCATGAGATATTTCATGACGGCAAGATTCACATTTTCAAGTCAGGAATAAGAAAAGGAAAAGAAAGAACAAACTATTAGAACCAAAGAAAGAATAGGAACATTTACCTCAAATGGTAGTTTGGTTATTGGATCTACTTCTCCTCTTGCTATGGCTTTAACCAGATGTTGCGATATCAATGTATTGTAAGTTAAGGTAACTTCCCAATATTTTACGTTTTAAAAGGATTGAACATTTAAGTTATGATACCAAAGGAATTAATAGAATTTGCAAGTAGGATATGGGCCCAAAAAATCCGAATCCCCAGTAATGTTATCAGAAACTTCAGATAGGTGCACAATATCATCGACATTTGGATCGTACACTCTCTGATACTTGAAAGTCCATATAGCTTGCTTGAATGAATCTTCATAGAAAGGAGGAACTGCTGCAGTGCTGTATCTCAGATGCTTAATCACCTGAAGTAGTACAATTTTGTACCGACATCAATCAATTAAGTAACGGCACTCTTACAATGCTGCAGTATTTCAGAGATTGAGCAGTGATGTTTAAAAAATAAAATGCCATATGAGAAACAACAGCAAAAGTACATAACTTTCTGGAAAGTAAGCAGTGTGGAAACACTGAGTAGAATCTTACCTTGTCAAAAGATTTGAACTTTCTAACAAGAGCATGTGCTTTTTTCAGGCCCATCCCTGGTAGTGACTGCAAATAATCACAGCCACTAAGAATACACATTTCAAGAACCATCTGCTTTGTAAATCCAGCAAAACTGATCTCCCTATTGTTCTGTAGCGTGGAATATTGGAACTCAACACCTTGTCCATACTTGTCCATCTTGAAAATAATCTGAAGTGAAATGTATGAGCAGACAGTTAGTATATAACCATCACCTCCATCTCTGAAGCGCCAAAAATGAAACACCCCTCATATCAAATTGTGAAAACGTTGTGTTGTAAGTAGAAACTAAGTACAAAGAATTAACATGTAACCAACTATATTTTTGTCCTTTCAGAATCTAGTGTTCAATAACTTTATTGGTCTGAAACCAGATTAAGAGACCAAATGGATTTCCTCCTCCAATTCAAAGTTTTTCAGTCAAAACAAGCAGATTGCAGAACAAAATGCTGCACACATTGTTTCTTATATTCATATCAAATCTCATTCCAAGCTTTTTGACATACACAAAATAAATCCAAAAAAAAAACTTTAGGAGCACAGATTGATCTAAAGAACATGATACCACGCACCCGGGGACAACCAAATGGAATCAAGTCAGAGTCCTCAGTAATGACAGCATCAACACGCTTGTTAATGGCCAAAAAAGTCATTTGTGCATCTGCCTCGTATGGAGCCACAATATAATCAACATTTTCTTTCTTTAAGACCTTCACCAGGCAAAACCATTGGTCAGGAGACTGATAAATAAAAGATGTATATTGAAAGACTAAAGGAGACCATGAACATTCAAGACATACAGTAGAATCACAAATCCTGATTATACATATACTCATGAAAAACGAACAGTTTTCCATACCTGTATCAATTGAAACGCAATTGCAGGTGAAATATCAACGGCCTTTTGATAACATTCATAGGCAGCAGAAGAATTCCCATTGGTCTCATGCTCAATAGCACGTTCAAAGTTTTCTCTTCTGGACCTACATTTATAGTAGATATCTCATTATGCAATAGATATCATGACATAAATAATTTCTGAATGTAGTAAATCATAAGAGCAAAAGCTGAAACCAGAAATAAAAATAAACTCTACAAGATATGAGAATTGTCACAGCATCTACAACCATATCCCCATCACAAGCATGATGCAACAATGACATGGACTTACTCTATAAATGCATCTTAGCTTGCACAGATATCCTCCATCACTTGCACAGGAGTTAAAAACAATTTACATCCCATCTCTCGTACAGACAGTAGCAACATCACCAGGATTAAAAGATGGCATTCAAGTTTATACAGATAAAGTCAAGATTCAGAAACATAAAGCTAGGTAATGTGACTAAGAGGTTGAAGACCGAACATTGAGTAAATTCAGAACAAAATAAAAAAGGTCAATAAGGCAAGAATGGGAGCCATAATCTAAAGGCTATCACTTGGACTAGTGGCTAACTAATTTCAAGTATAAATATAGAAGATATAGAAGCATAAACTTGCAAACGCAGTTTTTCACTCAAAGATATTATCCATAAGTTGCTGAGTAGATAGACACATAAATTCTTACCTTTCTCTCTTGTTTTCCTGTTCCTTCTTCATTGGCAAAAATCCGCCATCAAAGACAAGAATGGGTTTGATGCCATAATGCCGCAGGAGATTTACTCTATGCATGCAGTATTCAATGTATCTGAAAAAAGGGTCAATATGAGCAGCAAATTGTAGATATTAAAATGAAATTCAAGATTCCAAACATTTTTAACAAATAAAAAAGAACAACTTAGAACAATTTCTGACTTTGCCAGTTTGTACATCAAACACCTATGCACTTGCAGAGACAAGTAATCCAATCAAATTTTCTTCTCAGAGCCTTTAATCAATCTGCTACAAAGACCCATGTTGCCTTATTACATAAATAGGTTACCATCAAAAGCCATTAGAAGATGGATGTTCTGATTTTGTCATCAGCAACTGTAACTCTGGCTTTGTTGGATATCACAAACGTACAGAGTGCAAAAATGGATAAGCTTTTCACCATATTGATGTTTCTTACTCTTTGGACTTAGGCCTATACTTTCTTCAAGAAAACCCTCATCAGAGTATGTCTTCCACCCAAAATTTTAGGAATCATATCCAACTACGTGCAGCTTGCTTCATAGATACTGAATTCAGTTCTCTTCTAATATGACAAAGTTTCACTACAGAAGCGCATAGTATGAAATCGTTATATCCAACCAATAGATACAGGCATTCCTACGAAGAAACCAAATAAAGGCCTAAACATTGACGTTTTGACCACTTCAAAGTCCAAACTCCTGGTCCCAAACCACCTTCATTCTCAACCCATCAAAAAGCATATGAAATTAAGAGGCAGAAGCATCAAATCGCAACCACTGCATGCATTAAAAATGAAAATCAACGATAACCCTAAATGCAGAATCTAGATAACCCTAGCAAAATGAGAGGAAAAAAAGGGGAATTGAGCGCACCTCGAGGTGGGTCGGCCCTTGCAGATCTCGGCACTGCAAGATAACGCGCCTTTATGGAGCCAAGAATAAGTGTCCACGGCGACACTACACCCTTGCAGATCCTTTATGTGGATCGGCACCATTACCGATTTCAAGAGGGGCAGTAGTCCCTGTATTCCCATATCTCCGTCTGCTTAAATCGCAGCAGCTGCCCGAGAGCCGAAGAGGAGACAGCGATTCATTCAACTGCGGAGGAAGACGAGGAAATTGAACACCACGCCGACCAATTTTCGGCTTTTGGGTCCGACGAGGAGAAATGGCGGGAAGTTGTCTTTCCCCCTTAATGGAATTGGGCCAAACCGGCATTTATTTTGGGCTTCCAAATCAATTTCGACCTATGGGTCCAGACAGGTACTATACATTCTCATTGCGCTCTCATATTTTGTAATTTTGCTACAGGTTACACTTTTGAGCTCACAGGCTACACTTGCAAGCGATCATTAATAATATAGTTTTGTCGCATCAGCTCACTGGTTTAGTATTCATGGTAGTGATCTCGGGTTCGAGACTCCAGAATGGCAATTTGCCCGGTTTGCCTAGACGAGCCCAAGTAGTATTTGTGACGACCCTAATCCTTACCTTATCAAAAAAAAAAAATTAATAATACAAGTCAGTAAAATCTTTTTTCTTGGGTGAAAGTAAACGTTCATTTTTAGCTTTTGGCATAGTAAGATGGTAAAACACTTTTTGGAACAAAACTAATGCTTTGATTATAGAAATGGAAGTAGTAATTTGATAAAAAAAAAAAAAAATTTGGAAGTAGTAATAAGGTAGTGAAACACCTTTCGGAGCAAAAATAATACGGAGTGTGAGATTTATTTATGAATAAAGACTAATAATAATGATTATAGAAACTTAGAAAAAAGGGATCTAAATCATCTGATTCATAAAGAAACTCAGAAAAGGGGATAATTAAACCTACATAATAAGCATTATTATTAGTGTTTATAGTGACTGGTACCCCAAAAAAAATTCATAATAGTAACAATGCCCCTATTTTTAAACATTTACGTCAATGCCCAAATAATTTTAAAAAATACCCAAAAATATTATAACAATGCCCAAATTTTCAAATAATATTCTCTTTTTAAAAAAATTATAGTTATATTAAGTTTTTCCTAATTAGAAGATAAAGTTAATAAATAAAAAAGAAACTAAAAAACACTTTATGTACATCAAAAAAACAATTGTACGTAATAATAAATTTTAATTTCATTACTTTTCTCCTTCGATCAAATTTCTGAAATAAACCATCCAAGAACCCTAATAAATTAAAATTTCCACGTTTCCTTGAATTAGTGCTGAGTTAGGTCTCTGTTTTCATGGAAACAAGATGTTTAACTATCTATTGTTCAATATTTTTTTGGTCGAAAGCTCTTGTACGTTCAATTCTTATGGAATGAAACTGGGTTTTTTTTCATTGTAAGCTAATTTAATGACCACCGATGCTCTTTTTTTTTGAGCACAAAACACAATTTATTACTCGGCCATATGGTTTGAACACAAAGCAAGAAGTTCGTTTGAACACTGATGCTCAGTGAGAGTAGAAGAACAAGTAGTACGTAATTCATTGCATCATAAACAAAGAATTTGTTAAGATATTCAAGCAAAAAAATTTGTTAAGAGTAAATGAATTTGAACACCGATGCTCATTAACAGTAAATGAATTTGTTAAGATATTCAAGTAAAAAAAATTTTAGATTTGACCAAAAAAAAGATATTCAAGCAAAGCATCTGTACAGATAAGGACTCCAGATATTATTTTCAATCTTTTTATTTGTTTTGTATTTTAAATAAGATTAAATTGAATTATTATTGACACAAGAATGAATTTTTTTTTTTTTTAGTTTGAAGAAAAAGTAAAATATAGTTGAATTTTTATTTTTTTAAAAAATTCCCAAAAGGGCACCCGTACTATTTAGCCTAAATGAGGACATTTTTAACATTACAAACTTTTTTTGGGGCATGTATGCTAATTCGCCTTATTATTATTGTGCGAATTTTTAACAAAGAGGGGCTCAAAACTGGGTACCGACCGATTAACAAGAAGAGAGCGCAGCAGAAAACCCTATCGTCGCTCATCTACGACCGACCCCATGGCCGCCGCCGCCGCCAGGTCTCTCATCCGCGCTTCCGTCACAAGATCTGTTGCTTCGAGAATCGCCAGCTCGGCCCCCATGCCCCGATCCGCCCCGTCCCCTTTTCGCATTCCTAAGCAGAACCGCATCTCCACCCCCCGCATTCTCAGGTAAACTTCTGTACTTTTCAGGTAGTCAAGATAAAAGCTTTTTCTCCTTCTCAGTATAATGTTGTGGTGTGTCGAGGGAAGATCTCCGGTTGAGCTGAGCTGCTGTGTTGAATCATTGCTTCCTCATCACACGGTCACCGCCTCTGCGTTGCTTAATTCCTTGTTGTCGTGCACGCCTCGCTGCTATGGCTGGAACATTGAAGGTAACCTCTCTCGCCATCTCTGTGTGTTTCCTGTAATTCTTGACATACATTTGCGTCTATTCTCGTGACTTCAAGCATGTCTTCGGTTGAACAAAATTGTGTGCTGTGTCGCTTGTGTAATCAGTGTTAGATGATCCCGTTACGGGGCTTCCTCGTGATACCTTGATATCTTTCTCCAAACAAATCCGTACATGCTGTGTGTAGTGTAGCTGGAATTCCATTGTCTACCAACTCTTAATTTTCGGCTTATGCACCAAGTTTTTGCAATGCTGGTTTATAATGTATGATATATCTGCGATTCAATAACAGAATGAGGGTTAGAATTATTTGCATATCTGCATTCTGTCGCCACCAGTTGTTAATTGTAAACAAATAGCAGAGTTTGTTGTCGTCGTAGCTGCTTTACTTTTGTATATTTATCCTATACGTGCGATTAGTAAATGCAACTTGAATTGCAATCTCTTCAGATTTATGATGTCAAATGGTTCAAGCAAAGTCTTGTATACATCCGTTCTAAGGCAATCAAGATATGGTTCAAGCAAAGTGTTGTTATGTTTCTACTTCTATGTAGAGAATTTTAATTTCCCATTATTTTGACCGGGATTTTTTTCCCTTTTAGATCTATGACTGCCACCTTGCTATGGGTTGCTGCTGAAGTCTATTGGTAGTTCCTTATGAAAGCAGCGTCTGAAACAACTATTGTAATGATACTTTTCATTATCATTTTCTCTGCCCTGTTTTTGGTCTTTCATTTGTAGATGGATGAGTGTTTGTATTCAGAATTCTGGATGTATGCGGTTGTTGCAATGGCTATATGTTTCTTTTGATAGTGATTGAAACTAGGTAACGACTACACCCAAGGCCAAGGGTACTTTTACTCGCAGCTTTGTGAAAATCCAATTTCTGCAATTTGGTCATGTAATCACACCATACTTCTGTCACCCAATAAGTACATGTTTTTAGAATAAATAAAAATTGGAATTTTTATTTTTTCTTATACAAAACCTTTCTCTTAAGAGAGTTTTTTTAATATGATTTTGAGCTGTATGTGAAATTTATCTGCCATTGTGATCCTGCAAGAGGACTACGGCGTCTCAAGACATTAGTAGTCAAGCAGCTTATTTCTGCTCTCTTGGATCACCAAGAACCTAGGGTTGTGATGCAGGGAAGTGTCCGAGCAGCCTTTTCATATATCTGAGGCAGACAATGCCTACAGAACAGCATTATTGATTGCCATTACAATTCAAAACCAGTATCAGTTTGTCACATATGAATGAGACAAGCTGCAGAATAAGAACGGGTGCAGCTATTACCAGTGATCGGGGTCTTGCCATTAAGGCGGTGTCTTCTTCTTCTACCTCGTGATATTTTGGTCAGTCGGCAATGACTGGAATTCATACCTAACAAAGCAAAGCCTGATCTATTAGACAATGATAAAACCCCCGTCATTTGCACATTATGTAATGCACAAAGTAATTAAACCGCCTAAACCAATTCAATGAATTCGAGATGCAGCAGTCTTCAAATTTTACATCGGTGGGTGACTCTTTGCCGAGGAAAGGTAGGTGGACTCATACAAAATTTGAGGGGTGCGTCGAAGTGAAATATGGCTTCTTTTTTCGGGCCTGCGTAGGATGTAGGCTCTTCCTTGGCCAACTTCCTCCCAATTTTCACCGCCAGCGATTTCCAACTCATTTTCGGAGGTAAAAATATCGAGAATCCAAACAAGGAATGGATTCGAAGCCTATTCTTGTTCTACAATCGAGAATCCAAACCAGGAATGGATTTGAAGCCTGAATCCCTTGAAGTTTCTGTTAGTTCCTAGTCTGACTTTTGATTTCTTTTGTGCCTGAAAATTTCCCAAATTACATTATTTCAGAACATTCAAGTGCTGATATTACATGTGATCTTGTTGCTCGCAGTTATTATTCGTGTTTAAGCAGTGAAGAGCGTGAGAGGTTGATAAAACAGGCATCGGGGAGAGCTGGCTTCGTTCAGGACCTGCTCTTCTGCACTTTCTTAGAAGACTAAGCAAAGTAATGTAGGAGATTCCTTAAGAAGAAAAGTACGTACGTACGTACTCATGTACAACTTCTGTTTTGCGGTTACAAAATTTTTTTTCCATTACTTGTGAATATATGTTATCTGACAGACTCAAACACCACATGTTTCAACCATATTTGTGAGAAACAGCTCTAACTCTACAATCACACAGCACACAATTCGACTGATCTCAACAAAGAATCATTAGTAGCAGTTCCATCTTTCTTAATAGTCACCCTCCGTCACATTAAGTTAAACATCCAAAAAAGCATATGCAAGAAAGATTTTGAGAACTTCAACAATAATTTATACTACCAAACAGGATTTTCCTGATTCCTATACGAATGGTTTCTATTTTGTGCATGTTAAATTGCCAATACTCAGCCCTCACCCCTTAAAGTTAAAACAAACACAACACCAAGCAAGATGAATTGAAATCATGTACAAGGTGTACGATCTATGTAAAATTTACAGCACGTAATGGATATTAGACGCTTCTTGGCTGCACACCCAGAGATTCGCGAGACAACTTTTGTAGCTCCACTGGGGCTTGCACTTCCTGAGTGTGACAATTATGGGAAAATCCAGACGGGATATAATGCAGAGTTTACTCATTAAAAGTGTGTGAACCTCAGGATAGGAGGCTTGGACCGTTTTCAGAGGCGGTTCGAGGCTGTATGGTCATCTGCACATCACGGGAAAATTGTGTCCTCTTTGATGCATAAGGAGCCTCTCTTGCTGGACAGAGAAACGATTTAAGTTATTCTCAAATTGCTTTATTAAGATGACATGCTAAATAAGAGCTTCTTCCACATAGACATTAGATTAGGCCATACAAGACACAACAAGCTAGTCAATTATGAGCTATGTACACAAATTGCTTATGGATCCCTCTAAATATAAGATGGAATGTTACTGTTTTTTGGTTGATTAGATGGAAGCCTACTTACCAGCTATTTTCTGGGCTCGGAGAATGTTCTGTTGCCTCTTCCACCACACAATTGCGCAAAGAACCACAAAAAGCAAGGCTATACATGAGGCAAATGCAATCCCCAATTTCGCACCAGCAGAGAGATGAGGCCCACACGTTCGGAGTCCAGGTATGCCGCAGAGACCATCATTGTCTGTGAAGCTGAAGCCATTAAAACAGAAGTCGTACCTTAGCACTTCATTTCTTTGAAAGGTTTTGATGTTAACTTAAATACATATAACGTACTTGAAGCTGGCTCTGTGCAAAAGCCTTCCTCCAAGTGAAGCTGGCACTCTTCCAGAAAGCTTGTTGCCATTTAGATTTCTGCAAATATCATCAGCAATATTAGGCTGGTTCATTGATGTTTGATGCGTTTAAGGTAGTGAGCAGAATCTTACAGAATATGCAGAGAGTTCAATCCTCCCAAGCTCTCTGGAATTGAACCATTTATATTGTTGTAAGACAGATCCCTGCAACATATAGGAATGGTGAAGTGTGAGACCACTTGTACTTGGTACGCTGACCATCATTAAGGAAATATGGAATTAATTAATAAGTAATTGAATTCATCTTACTTCAATAACTTTTTCAACCAACTTACATGCAATGTTCTAACATGTCTAAATTCTCTTTCACCTGAGTGGCTAAGAAACCTCAGTTTCTATTTATCTTAATTTTCATTCGAGTCCAGAAAAAGTGACATAGTTCCATATTATTGCCATTAATCTTACTAACTTTATCCCGCAGATATGCAAGAAAGTGCCAAACTTCACTCTCCTTTTTTTCAATGAAGAGACATCAGAGAAGTATCTCTAATAATAATACGGTCAAATTAAGGAACAAGTCATAGGAGCCACCGGTGTAAGTCGTAAAGTGTTTTGACATCACCTCATTTCTTCAATGTTACAAATTCTAACAATAATAATAAAAAATAAAACAAAATAAAATAAAGCTGAAGACTGGCTTAATAAATATATTAAGAGAGAATTTTACAGAGGCAGTTCAAGACGTGGCCAAACAATATTTATACTGGAACCAGGTTCTCTAAGTCTTTTGCATAATGGCAGTAAATTTTATCCTAAGAAGCAAGTGTCCATACAACTGATAAGTTATTAGGAGGCATATCCCTCAGCCTTCCAACTTAGAAATGAAAAAGGTCTAATTGATACATCCATACAATGAAAATTCATGTACACACTGCAATAGGATTTATAGGATATCTTTTCAGATTAGAATGACCAGCAAGGTGACTTGTGCAACTTTGCTGTTGAACACTTGAAAACGAAGAATCGGTAGAATGAAATAAGTATGGTGTTAAAACTCACAAGACTTTCATGCTCTTAATTGATCCTAGAGATGATGGAATTGCTCCGTAGATGCTGTTCCCGCTCAAGTTTCTGCGAATACACCATTGAAGTCCAATTTCATAGAAATTCCATCAACATATCAGTGTTCATAACCAAATATTGTTACTTATAAAGCAATTGAGCTTTATTTTCATAAAGCAATGTGTTTAGAGCCGGCTACTCACATGTTCTCCAGGTGACTAAGTCGAGAGATGTCATTTGGCAAATGGCCTCGTAGCCCTTGGTTGTCGAGACCACTGAAAATAAAAATCATACATTCAGCACTTATCTAGACACCTAAAATTTTGATAATAACACAATCTGTCATGATTCTAATGCATAGGAAGGATAAGTCATTACAGTCCATCAATAAACCATTTGCTTGAAACTCTATCAAAATGGCAGTCGGCCCCGCTCCATGGATGTTGTTGGGGAACACATGGATCACCATTCCATCCAAGTCGATGAGGTAGCTGCAATGCACTCTTTAATGATTGCAAAGCACGGACTGAAATAACAAAAATAGCAGAGAATCAATCACATCGTAGCAATGATGCAATATAATGAATGTACATAATCTACTTAGAAGAGAGCAGATCACATACTTTCAGCAGGTAATGTTTTCGCCTCAGTAACAATGACCTGAAAGATCTCAATAGCACTGATTAAGGCATGACTTCCTTTTTTGGGATGCAAAGTTATAGTCAATGTACGACCATTTACGGCAATAGTTGTATTCAATACCAACGCAGTTTTAATACCTCCACTCATTTTCACAACATCCACAGCTTTAAATACAAGCTTGTCATTTATCAAAATGTCAAAAACCCTTTGACCAACTCCAGTAATTGAGTCTTCAATCTCCGCAAAATGCATCCAAATTGAGTAATTACTATTAGGTTCCACATCTATTGTGTAGGCTAAATCTAGTTGAGGATCTGTACTAACTAGTGCAGTTCTATAAAGAGCTTGTGGATAGAAGTTTGGGGCAATTGAAGCCTTGCTAATGGTACCTTCTACAGAGATATCTTGATCAGCACCATTTCCGAAAGTTTTGAGCGGGCTCCAATATCTATCACCACCCCAAGGATTCCCATTATTGTCTGCATCAAACTTTGGCTTCCTTGCACCACAGCTTAGCCTTTTCACTCTCTTCAAAATGGAGCCTTGACCAAATTGTGGACCAAAATAGTATGCCTTATCATCAACTTGGAGGATTTCGATGGCGAGGATGGTTGGGTCACCATGACCAGTGCTATGGAAGCAAAGGGATGCTGTATGGTCAGTTAGAAAGACGAGGGATTCACTGAAAACTTGTTGAGCATCCTGGGTGCTCCACCCCGGGTTTAAAGAGTCGACTAGAGTGCCTTCAACAGAAACATCAAAGAGGGGTTCATGATCAAAATTAGGATCATCAACCAATCCAAAAAATATTCGCACTGAATAGTGTCCTTTAGGCACACGCTTGATAAAATAGCAATTTTCCGGGCCTTCAGACAGGGGGAAATAGCGGAGAGTAGTTAAAAGAGGAGTGATGAAACTTGGACGAGTAGCATTGGCTGGAACACCCCCTGTGTAGGCAAAATCCTTATGCCAAAAGGTGTTGGTTGGTGCAGTATGGACATTTTGCCGAGCTCCACAGCTCAATCGCGCTGCATATGGGGCTGTGATTTAGAGCAAAAATCCAATAATGTTGTCAGAACAAATACTACAACCTAATCAAGTGGAAGCTAGCAGATTACAAGGTATCAGGAATCGGGTTCCGGAATGAGCTAAACCCATATCAATGTTTGGTTTGAGAATAGGGTTGAGTATGAGTCATTCCCACAAAATACACATAAGCTCATACCCAACTAAAATGCAGGGTATGAACCATTCCTATTCCAACCCGATACCTCATTCCAACCCGATTCCTGGCATCGTACCAAACGGGTCCTAAAGCAATCCAAGGGCGATAGCCCCAACCGGAATCAAGAAATGACCTAAAAATAACTAACTAGTACCAGAAATTAAAATACAAACTGATGAGACATCTCGGAATCTCCGGATAAATCGTACAAGCAGCTAGATCTATGACTCTGAGACTCTCTAAACCGGATCTCTCTCGAACAACCAATCAAGCAAACAAGCAGCTCGACTACCAGACCCTCAAGCACTGGTTTCAATTGAAGAGATACAAGAGGAGGGATTACCAGGGCGAGCAGTGGACTGAGAGAGCGCAGAGAAGAAGAAGACGATGATGAGCACGAGACGCATAATTGAGATTCGCACCAACTTAATTCTTCAGCTGCCTGCCTCTGTTTTACAGCAAGTAGTTTCTACTTTCTAGTTCTAGTTTCTAGTAGTGAGTGCTCCATCCATTTCCCCACGCTCTTCTTCTATCAATCAGTCTTTTCAAGCTTTTACTTTCTTCCCGTTCCGTGCCATTAAAGTTGACCCGTGATGAGTGAGAAAGGCCACATGCGCTGCGAGACTCCTAATCCTAAGGCATATTTGCATTCCAAGAATACACCATATGCTCTGCTAAAAGACAACCAATTATAAAGTATGTTTACTGACTCCTAATCTCAACAATTAATTATTGCTAATTACAGTATAACATTAGCCTCCAATGTTATAGTTGTTGAGTTTAGCGGAAGTTAAGCAATGAAATAGTGGCTGATTAGCATGGTAAGGAAGTGAAGAAGAATGAGAAAGATCAGTAGCACGCTCAGGAGACAAGAATTATGGTGGAAGTTACATTAGGACTGAAAAGCGGCAACTTTTGCATTCAATGAAAGACAAGTGTCAAATAGGGTTTTACATAGTATTTATATGCTAGCTAGCTATTCAGATGAGATCACAAAATACTAGTGAGCGGCCCATTACAAGATTGTCTCAACAAAGTAACTTGGGCTCTAACTTGGAGTCCAACAGCCCCCCTCAAGCTGGCGGTTGGAGAGGCTGCAATCCCAGCTTGTAGAGGAGGATGTTCTGCTGGTGAGAAGGGAGATTCTTAGTGAAAACATCAGCCAACTGAGAGGTGGATGGAACAAATTTTAGCTGAAGTAAGCCTTCGAGGACCTTGTCACGAGTGAAGTGGACATCGATCTCGATGTGCTTCGTTCTCTCATGGAAGACGGGATTTTGAGCAATTTGAATTGCGGAGCGATTATCACAGCATAACTCAACTGGTTTGATGGGATCAATGCCAATTTCTTGCAGTAAACGGACTAACCAAGTGATTTCAGCTGAAGCTTGTGCCATGGCTCTATACTCGGCCTCGGAGGAGCTGCGGCTAACCGTGGACTGTTTCTTGGACTTCCAGCTGATGGGAGATGATCCAAGCAAGATGATATAACCACTGACAGATCTGCGAGTTACTTGACAGGACGCCCAATCGGAGTCGGAGTAAGCTGTCAACTTTGGGGCAGCAAAGCCATTGAGAAGGATCCCTTGGCCGATGGTACTTGCAAGATAACGTAAAGTGTGATGAAGAGCTGTCAAGTGTGGTGATCGTGGGGCCTGCATAAATTGGCTCAACATTTGGACAGCAAAACTTAAATCGGGTCGGGTATGTGTGAGGAAATTCAACTTCCCAATGAGCTGACAATACAAGGAAGGATTATCAAGTGGAAGACCATCTGTTGCATTAAGTTTCAGGTTGTAAGGCAGAGGGGAACTGACATGAGTTGTGGAAGTAAAACCAGCATCGGCAAGGAGCTCTTTTGTGAATTTGTGTTGAGTAAGACCAATTCCTGTGGTAAAGTAACTGACTTCCAAGCCAAGAAAGTAATGAAGATGACCAAGGTCTTTAATGCTGTATAGCTTGTCAAGATAATGCTTCAAGTGGTGAATTGTGTCGGGATCGGAACCGGTGATAAGGAGGTCATCGACATATACAGCAATAAGGGTAGTGTGCTGCTGGTGTTTCTTGATGAATAAGCTGTAATCATTTTTGGATTGGACGAAGCCGAGGAGGAGAAGTGAGCTGGTCAATTTGTGATACCATTGTCGAGAAGCTTGGCGTAGTCCATAGAGGGATTTATTGAGCTTGCAAACAAGATTATGAGGATTGGGAATACCTTCGGGAACGGTCATGTACACTTCTTCTTTCAAGTCACCGTGTAAGAAGGCGTTATTTACGTCTAATTGAAATAACGGCCAACTTTTGGCGGCAGCTAAGGAAATGATGGTTCGGATGGTGGTCATCTTGACAACGGGGGAGAAAGTGTCATGAAAGTCGACGCCTTCTTGTTGAGTGAAGCCCTTGGCGACCAAACGAGCTTTGTAGCGCTCGAGACTACCATCAGATTTCAGCTTCACTCGAAAAACCCACTTGCAACCCACTGGCCGCTTTCCTGCAGGTAAGGGAACTAAGCACCATGTGTTGTTAGCCTGTAAAGTATCAACCTCATTTTTCATGGCTTGAACCCAATTGGGGTCTTGGGCAGCTTTGGAGTATGAAGTTGGTTCAGTGTAAGATAAAACTTGGGCGACAAAAGCATGATGACTAGAAGAAAGTTGGGGTGAAAGGATGATACCGGAAGGAGGAATGGAAGATGAATATGAGCATATGTAATCTTTGAAGTGAGATGGGGGTTTGGAGGGGCGTATGGATCTTCTAAGTTGGGGTAGTATGGCTATTTGAGAGGAGTCAACATGGTCTGATGCAATAGATGGGGAGGTGGGAGCTGGTTCATTTGGTTCAGCAAACTCACAAGACTCAGAGGAGTGAATTTCATTTGGTTCTGTAAAGTCACAAAAGTCAGCAGAGAGAGGAGTGTTGGTGGGAGATGAGGGAGGTGTGAAGGTGGTGTTGGAAGGTAGAAAGATGTAACGAGGGAAATCAGGTTGAATTGAAGGCAATGTGACAGAATGAAATTGATGAGGAGATTTATGGAGTGGGAAATTATGTTCATGAAACACTAGGTCTCTGTTGTAAAAAATTTTTTGAGAGTGAATATCAAGTACTTTGTATCCTTTCTTGCCATAGGGGTATCCAATGAAGATGCAAGGAGCAGCCCTAGAAGTGAACTTATCCCGATCTTTGTTAAGAGTGCTCACAAAACATAAACACCCAAATGTTCGTAAGTGTGTGTAGTCGGGGGGTTTGTTAAACAACTTTTCATATGGAGACTTGTTTTGAAGAGAGGATAATGGGCTTCTATTTATTAAAAAAGTGGTTGTGAGAAGACAATCACCCCAAAATTTAAGTGGAAGATTGGATTGAAAGTATAAAGAGCGAGCCACTTCAAGGAGATGTTTGTGTTTGCGTTCCACGATCCCGTTTTGTTTCGGGGTGGCGACACAAGAGGTTTGATGAATAATTCCAAGGCTGGAAAAGAGTTCCTGGGCTGAAGAGCCACAAAATTCAGCCGCATTATCTGAACGGATGGTTTGAACTTTGGTGTTGAATTGGGTTTGTATCATGGTGAGGAAATTTTTGAGCAAAGGTAAGGCATCAGACTTGTGGATCATTAAGTAAGTCCAAGTACATCTTGTGTGTCCATCTACAATTGTTAGAAAATACCGAAAACCATTGTAGGTTGATTCCTTATAAGGGCCCCATGTGTCAATGTGAATAATTGCAAATGGTTTGGTGGCAATTGTGGAGCTTAAAGGAAAAGAATTCCTACTTTGTTTTGCTCTTGGACAAATTTGACAAATGAGAGAAGATTTATGTTTAACGGTAGAAGGCAAAATGTGTTTCAATTGATCAAAAGAGATGTGCCCCAATCGACAATGTAAAAGTTCAGGAGTAATGTGAGAAATTAAAACATTACAACTTGATGACATGGTGTCATAACTGTTCAAAAGTGAAAGTTTAGAAGAAGGATCAAAAGTTGAGGCAGTCAGATCAGTGTGGAGAGTCTTGTCGATTAGGTAAACACCATTAGCTTCATGGCCAATCTTGAGTGGCTTGCTCATCGAAGGGGCCTGAAGTAGACAAGATGTAGGAGTGAAAATGACATTAGAAGATAAGCCTTGTGTGAGTTTGCTGATGGAGAGAAGGTTAAATGAAAATTCAGGTACATGAAGAACATTGCTTAAGATTAAATGAGAGGATAGATTGACAGTTCCTATGTGTAGGATTTTAGCATTTTTTCCATTAGGCAAAACGATGGAGGTGGCTTTAGAGGTAGGAACATAAGAAGTGAAAAGGTCAAGGTTTGGTGTCATGTGGTCTGAGGCGCCACTGTCAAGAATCCAATTAGATTTACTGCCATAAGAAAATAAGGAGAAGCTAGTACCTGCTAAGAATGCAGCATGGTGAGAAGAATTGTTACCCATAGTGTAATAACCGCTATTTTTCTTCATATAAAATATCAAATTATATGATATATGTATTTGATTGGAAGTGTAAAACCTTACTCTTATGAATTCGTTTTCTTAACGATAAATAAAAACTTTCAAAAAGTAATATTATTGATTAAAATATAATTTAAAATAGGAAATAGTGGTTTATAATCTAAAAATAAAACTAAGTATTTTCACTTATAAATAATGTACAAGTTTAGTTATTATAGAAGGGACTAATTAAAAATATAATTAAATGTTCCCGAGTATTTATCCGGGTAAATTTCGGGTCGAATTAATACCCGATAACTCTTTCCTCCGTCCCATTTTCTTGTGTTTTATGTGGCCTTCCTTTCCCCTACGTTTATGTGGCCTTCCTTTCCCCACGTTTCCCCCTTAGTCTGATCACCTTCAGATTTAAATTGAAACCTCTTTCTTCTTATCTAGTTGATGTCTATCTTTTTGTTTCCTTCCTTGTAAAACTTCCTCCTTCTTCCTTAAGACGGACCTCTGCTTTCTCTTTGTTTATTTTGCGTTGCTACGGGCTTGTCCCAGTCCTTGGAGTTCGGCACAAGCTACGTCGCCATTGCTCAGCCGGGTCTGGTGAAGACCGCCTTGTTTCGACCCCTGTTTGGACTGTCACGTTCAAAAAATTCGTATCTCTCTCGTTTCCCACCCAAAATTCACGAAACAAATCTCCAGATTTAGATTAGAGAGTCCTCTTCAAGTTCTGTGTTGTGAGTTTGGCAAGAAACCAGCTCGAAGTGGGGTGATTTTACCATTGAAGGTCGCGGATCTGCTCGGGAACAGAAGCTCCGATCAGTCGCAGTAATTTATTTATATCTCTCTCGTTTCTTGCTGAAAAATTCCGAAATCACTTCCTGAGTTTAAGTTAGGAAGTCCTCTACAAGATTCATGTTGTAAGTTTTCCCAAAAGCTCAATCTAAATGGGTTGAATTAATTGTTGAAGTCGGTTGCGCAGTTTGTTCGGTTTCCGGCGGAGTTGCTCATGTGCAGGAAGTCGAATTGCAGCACCTCTGTAAATTGGGTTTTACTCCTTCGTCACTCATCCATTTTCTAAACCGTTTGAACCACCCTAAACTAGACTTCAAGACCTTTCCAATGACACATCCCTCGCTTAAAACCGTTTAGTATCAAAGCCGTAATCCTCCATCGAAGTCGACCTCGAGCCATGAACGATGTTGTTTTTCGTTCAGATCTGTCGAGCCATTTCGGCTATAAATAGGCGTCGGCTCGGCAAACATAAATCAGATTTGAACTCCCCTAAACATCCTCTACAACTTTCGTTCAGAGTCCGAGCCGAATCGATTCCGTTTTCGACCTCCGAAAAATACCCGATCGAGCCGTATTACCGCCGATCTCCACCTCCGTCCAACTCTGCGCCGCCTGGGAGCCGAGCCACCGTTGCCTTGCTCGTCCCCACTGTCCGCCGCCCCTCTCGTCGCCGGAAACCGCCAAGGACCGCCGGCCGACGAAGCTGCTGTGTGGGCGCCATTGTTGGTGCTGTGTTGTGTTGTCGTTGCTGCTGTGCAAACGAAGGAGAAGGGTTAAGCGCTCGAGTCGCCGTAAGCTCGTGAAACAATTCCGTAGGACTCAAATCCCAAAAGTCAAAGGCAAGTGGATGGTTCTCCCTTATTACTCGATATTGGTGAATTCCTTTTCCTCCATTATCATATCCATCTTGTTGGGAACACCTTGTTTGCTAAATAAAATGAACTTAGAATTATTATTGCTTAGAAATAATGACCCTATTGTTCGTATTGTTATTATCATTTCGTGTTGCGCTAGTACTTGGACTTAGGACCGATTGATTGCGGCCTTGTGTGTTTAAAGTGTCTCGTTAAGAGAGGTTCTCTGGATTAGTGTAGGACAGAAACATATGATATAAGTCCTAAACAACTTATGATAACAATGAATTATGTATGGGTCATGACTCCATTTACTTTGTTGACTTATGTCTTTAAGCAATGTCGGATCAGGGATTCGTCTTATGTCTTAAAGCAATGTCACATTGTAATAAAAAGTCGGCTTATGTCTTTTGCAATGCCGTACTTAAAGTAATAAAAAGTCGGCTTATGTCTTTTGCAATGCCGCACTTAAAAATCACTAAGGCTTACGTGAATTGAATTGGGTGAAATCGTGAATTGTTGAAATTGAATTGTTGAATTGAATTGAATTGTTAAATGGATATTCCTCGGGTGGCCCTTAACTCTTACGAGTTGCCACATCCGAAAATCGTTAAAATAAAATGTATTGTTGTATCACTAAGAGAAGATAAGGCGATGTAGGTTTCTACTAAACCTTGATGGTTATTAATAAGTTCCCAACAAATTCTTAATCATATTTCGTTTCTAGGAATCAGCTTCTTGTGATTTCCTATTCTCAAAAGAAAGCTCGTTATTCACCTCCCTTCGGATTTATTCCTTTCATTATCATCTGAGTTGTATTCGAATGAAGCCTCGTTCTCTAAATTATATCACACTCTCACCTCAAAAGAACCTGATTTGTCGTGCATCGTTCAGTTCCCTTTGGACCTTAATGCCGACATACTTAGCCTTTTAAGAACCTAGTCACACTCTACCACTTGCTTAGTCTCGCGTTAGACTAATACCACTTTCTTTTCTTCCCGACATTGGTCGGCTGGTATTTCCTGCTTTTATGGAAATATCAGGAAGTAAAGACAGGTTTGCCGAAGACCAAGGACGAAGACTAGAGGATTTAAAGGAAGGAAGATTTTTAAGAGGTTTCAAATTATTTTAAATATTTTGGAATTTCCTATGTTGTAATATAAGTCTTTGTCGCTTTTGTACAAGATCGTGTAATGTTACCTAAAGCCTTGGGTGACTTTGGATGGTAAAATCCGAGGTCACTGGCATGTAATACCCTTGGTTTAAAAATGGGGGTGTTACACATAGAAGAGATCGGTTGATGGTGTTGAAGAAGATTAATCAGTTGCTCGTATTGTTGCTGAGTTAGGGAGTTGGAGCTGTTGGTGTTACTACTGGTGGTTGCTTGAGCTGTAATGCACGGACCTTTTCTGGGAGGGTACCCATGAAGTTTCCAACAATGCTCCTTCATGTGACCGCTAACTCTACAGTGTTCACAGAATCTGGCTTCTCTGGCTGTCTTCTGATCGTTTGAAGCCGATTTTCCAATTTTCCAACACTGATTTGTGTTGTGATTGCTCAGTTTGCAATGCTCACAAAATAATGCAGTTTCAGAGTTGGATTTTTGTGGATACCCATGTAACTTCCAACATTTATCGGTTGTGTGACCACCTACTTTGCAATGGTCGCAATATCGAGCAGTCGTTCTCTGCCCATCTCTGTTTCTTTGAGAAGCAAACGCTACTCCATCTGTCTCAGTTTTGACATTTTCATTCAAGTGTTTTTGATCCTCTTCTTGGAGTACCATTTGGTACACTTCATCCAGTGTTGGTGGAGGATTCATCATTAGAATGTTGCCTCTAGCTGTAGTGAACTTCTCGTTTAGCCCCATCAAGAATTGGACTACTTGCTGATCTTGAACGATTTTGTTCATAGCAACCATTGAACCACACTCACAAACCGAATCTTCAATCATCAAGAGATGCTCATCCCATAACTTTTTCATCTTTGTGAAATAACTAGTGACTGATAGATTTCCTTGTGAGATTGAGCTGAGTTCCCTCTGAACTTGAAACAAGCGTGTTCTGTTGGATTTCCCAAAAACGAGATTGCAGCTCTTTCCAAATTTGTGAAGCAGTTCTACAGTATAATACAGATTCAGCAATTTCTTTTTCTACCGAATGTAATAGCCAGGAGATTACCATATTGTTCACACGTTCCCATTTCCCGAGCTGAGGTGAGTTTGAGGCTGGCCTTTTGCAGCTGCCGGTGACAAAGCCCAACTTGTTTTTAGACATGAGAGAAACCTCGACTGATCGTTTCCAATGGCTGAAATTTCTTTCATTGAGTAAACTTGTAGAAAGGACGTAACTTGGGTGGTCGGAATGATGGAGATATAGCTCCTCGGTATCTACTTCAGCAGCCTGTGTACCCGTCGTGTCTGAAGACATGGCCTGTGAAGATGAACGCAGCTCAGTTTGAGGAGTTATAACAACGCTTATGTGTGGTGGATCTACAGATTCCATGGCTCTGATACCATGTTGAGTTTAGCGGAAGTTAAGCAATGAAATAGTGGCTGATTAGCATGGTAAGGAAGTGAAGAAGAATGAGAAAGATCAGTAGCACGCTCAGGAGACAAGAATTATGGTGGAAGTTACATTAGGACTGAAAAGCGGCAACTTTTGCATTCAATGAAAGACAAGTGTCAAATAGGGTTTTACATAGTATTTATATGCTAGCTAGCTATTCAGATGAGATCACAAAATACTAGTGAACGGCCCATTACAAGATTGTCTCAACAAAGTAACTTGGGCTCTAACTTGGAGTCCAACAATAGTGCTCAGACCTGACCGCATACATCTTAGTTTGTTGGTAGTTGGTAGTCGATAGTACTACTACTTGGTACTATAATGTGCATGAGCAAATACACCACCTAGTTGAGCTTGAGATTTGAGAACTAGAGTTGCTACGAAATATTGTAAATATGCAATACAAGTTTCATGTCATGAAAACAGCTATATCCATTCAAGTAGATATCGTGCCATCAATATGTGTCATCTTATGTAGACCAGGCTGGGATTAATTGAAACGGTAATCACTGTTGTAACCAATTATTCAAGATCACAGTTCATTATAGACTAATGATGAATCTGTTTGACCCTGTCGGCATCGACATCATGTTCCCACATTCCAGCTATTGCTCTGAGACGGTCCAAAAAAAGACTTTCAGTAGCAAAGAATGTTTGGTCGTTATTTCTTTTGCATTTTCCCTAAATAGCATTGACAACAGATATCGCTAAATGTCCGGATATAAAAGTGATCCAGTCGCAGGGCATCACACAAATCTAGCGCACAAAAGCAAGCCAAACTCATAAACAGAAGCTGCTTATACGACGATATATTTAAGTTTAAAAAATATCAAGTTTATAATACACGAGATTGTATTTAACTAAAAAAAACCATGCAAAAGTGGTACAATATGCACATATAGAAAAATAAACTACTTTATATAATACATATACGAAAAAAAAATAGTAATTGTCGAAATAAGAAGTTTTTCACCATTATGTCGAGTAACTAAACTTTATGAAGAAATTCCTTTGCCTTAGAGGTTAAATTGCTTCCAACCTATTAATAATAGCCATACAGTCATGAAAAAACAACAAACAATTCTCACTTAATCAACATTAGATTGCTCAAGACTGATGAGAAATCAGGATAATAGCGTCACAGGACCAAAAATGGAAGAGCATTCCGCCCTGATTGTCAACGATGATACATGAAGCGAACAGTTTAGTGGGCAAGAGTACCAGGAGAAGCTTGACCCTGTTGAACAGACAGCAGAGGTCGTCTGTTGTGCTCCTGCAAAATCCGTGGAAATAAGAGCATTTGACATCTTGTTGACGAAGGTACAACTAAAGTTGGTTATTCATTTTGTTTTTCACAGTTGATTAAATGAACTGATGATTTACTTGTAAAGAGAAAGAATCATGAAGAAACAGGAGTCTGGTCATAAAGAAACTAACGGTTTATGTACATCGTTACATTGAGAACAAAAAATGGCCCAACTAAAAACAGGTGCAACCAATAGTAAATTATCACATTGATCAAGAAGAATCATTTATTAGTATCAGAATGTGAGTCCTGATATTGGACATGAAGTTCCACAAATTTCACATTCAAACGTTATCAAGTGAACCTAAGAATCTAAGATGGCTTCCAATATGCACTTTGCAACATTCATGCACCTCTATTAAATCCGAGATTATAGGTTTAACATAAATGCAACTTTTAGTCAATTACATTCTGTCAAAGAAAAGAAAGAAAGGAAGGGAGAAATAGATGACATACTCCTATATCCGTCACAAAGTGGCATTTGGTGCACCTGACTGATGGAGCTCCATTAGGGTACATCAGCAGCTCAGAACAATTCTCACATTTCACTTGTCTGACTTCGTGCTCTAACAATAAAAGGAGATTGAAAGTCAAAACACCACCACGTCAAGCAAAAGAGGTGTGTGAAAGATCTGAACCAGAGAAAAATGGCACCTTGGAGTACATAATTGACTTGTTTGCATAACGAGCATTGGATATATCTGGATCCTTGTGGAAAGGAGAGGAGGCGGCGGCAGAATCCACAAACCATTTGAGCCTTTTCTGTTTTTTACAACAAAGCAAGCTTACTAAATGACAAACCTTGTTTTTGGCAGTATATATTGCTTCACCAAAGAGACACCAAAACATTTCAATTGAATTGCCAGATACAACTAAAGATGGAAAGACAAACCTTCAAGTGCTTGATTGACTATTTGGCAGATAGAGCACCGAACATACATAGATCCTTGCCGATAGGAGAGGTGGCGCTGGCAGGATTTGCAAAACACATGAGACCTCTCTGCATCATAAGACGTATAGAAATATATTGTCAAGAAAAAAGATGAGTCCTATATACACCATAGAGGCATGGACTGAAGTGATAACCTAACAATTCAGATCACATAGAGTAGCCACGACCACAAGGCCCTCAAATAAGTAAATCAAGTAAAAACCTTGATTTTATATCAAATTGAATAGAGGCATACAAAATTTTTATTGGAAGATTAATAAAAAACCAAAGGTCAATGAGCAATTCTGAATGACAACTCTCCCTTGCCCTTTTTCTTCTTTTTCCAAAACCCCAAATTCTTGGGGTCTGACCATTTGTGATGATAAACAATTTCCAATAACCTTCAGACCCGAGGAGAGCAGGAAAGAAAAAAAAATGAAAATAAAAGTTGTAATTCTCCGGATAAATCTGAGATCTCATGAAATAAAGGTACAAAAATTGGAGAAGAAGTATAGAAAATTCTTATGTAGCCAACTGAAACAACTTTCATTTAAATCCTTCCTATATATTTATAAGTTGCTTGAGGGGCAGGGGAGAAAGGGTTAGGTACTGACTAGGAGGAAGAGGATTTAAACAGTGGTCATCCGGTGGTGTAGAGGATGGATGCAGCTGCCAGGAAGGAGAAGCCCAGCCTGGGGGAGGTCCTTCCATTTGGTCGTCATCATCATCTTCTTCCACTTTATGTTAAGTTCAAATAAGAAAATAAAGTTATTAGATCATCATCACATCCTACTCATACACAGACCACATGCAATGATAGCACCAGACTAACACAAGTATCCAAGTGAGCAAAGCAACAGCAGAGAAAATCAAATGCCATTATACATGTCTATGTTCACCATACAGCAAGAGGATATTCAAGTATGAATTTGCCAGCATAAGAGAGCTCTATCCAATCCCGTGTGGCTATTCTACAAAGCCAAAACTATAATGCACTAACTTGGGTGATATAGAGGCATTGTATTGCAGAAGAAAAATGCTTACACAGTACACACACTTGCACAGCAACAGTGCAGCAGCCACATTTTATAACCCAAGGAAACATAAAAACTAATAACTGGAAACATATATACAATTAACTTCAGAGGAAGGCGCTAGTTTATATTTCCGTAAGTTTTTCTTTACTTTGAGTCATTTTTAGTTTAGTTTGGAGTCTCCTAGCTTGTTGTTTGTAATTGTTGGGTAGTTTGGGCGTTTGTCTTGGGTTTTTTCGGGCGTATTCCATCCAGGTCTGGAATACTCCCTCCTGACCCCCCAGATCCTGCATTTGCGGGACTACCTGGATAAATGTTGTTGTTGTTGTTCCGAGGAAGGTGCTGTCTGTCTACTATCTAGGCTCTAGCACCTCATACAAATATACAATTACTTTGGATTTTAACAATAGCTGGTAAAAACTAATGCTTAATTGCTTACCATGGCTGGCTGGAGGACAAAAGGGGGGAAATGACAGGTTAGAAGAAGAAGGTGGAAGCGCTGGCTGAAGAGTAGATCCCCATCCAGGTGGCGGCCCTTCATTTTCGTCGTCATCCTCTTCCACTTGTTCTTCTTCCTCTTCCTTTACTATTTCTCGCCTTTCTACTACCTCCTCTAACTGCTGTTTTTCTTCTAATTTTAGGTCGCTTCTTCCTCCTTCCCATTGTTGCCCTAGCTCTACTTCTTCAGTGTGTGCAGAAAGGAAACTGAACTGTTAGAGAATTTATCAATCTGAATCTACCATGCGTTTGAATTTGGGGCTTCAAAATTTCATCAGTGGGGGAGAGAAGTAACTAACCGGCCGGAGAAAGCGACGGAAGGCTAGATCCCCAACCAGGAGGTGGACCGTCAATTTCGTCTTCGTCGTATTCTTCTTCCTCTTCCACTTTCTGGACTGGTTCAAATTCATCCGATCGCTGTCTTCCTACTAAAACTTGCTCTCCCCCATTCCCTTCTCCTAGTTCTAGTAGCTTAAAGCCGTCCGATTCTTCTTCTTCTTGTAAGTTTACCTCCCCCATCTGCGCAACTTCCTCTTCTTTTACATCTTCTAAACCCTTCTCGGTCCGTTCAATTTCGGCCATTTCTGCGTTCTGACCTCTCAAGGACCCCCATGACTACGGAAACGGGAATTATAATAAGTATAACTAAACCAACCTTAAATTTGGGATCCGATCCGAACCGGATTTTAGATCGAACCGAAGGCAGTCTGAACCGGATTTTTAGATCGAACCGAGGGATATCTATTTATTTTTACAATATAAAGTAAAACTCATCTTAGAGCATCTATAATGGTGAGGCATCACCCTCCTCTTAGTATACTTTTCCTTTAAAGAGGACATCCTATTTGTTGTAGAATTTGTAAAGAGATCCTTTTTCAAAGAGGATTGTTCACAATCCTCTTTCTGTAGAGGATTTCCTACATGAGCTCTTTCTGTAGAGGATTTCCTACATGAGCTCTTGTGCCAAAGAGGATCCTTTTTCTGTAGAAGATTGTTCACAATCCTCTTTCTGTAGAGGATTTCCTACATGAGCTCTTGTGCCAAAGAGGAAACAAGTGCAAATGGTATGTTGACATGTGTCCATTTAAACACCCATCTATTTTATTTATTTCACTTCAATTTACACTTATTAATTTTCTAACTAAAAATTGAATCAATGTGAGATTATCTTAAAATTATAAAATTAGTTAGTGTTTATAATTTATTTTTGTCTATAAAATGAGTCCAAATTTACCTTATTATTATATAAATTAGTTTTTTTTCCCTCTTCTTATTCCATGGATCATAAATTCATAATGTCTATAATAAATGTTATTTTTATTTTACATCTTTTTAATATACTTTAGAATATTGCTTGAAGATATGTTTATATAAATCAAACTCATCCTAATACATCTTTTTATTTTACATCTTTTTAATACATCTTTTTATTTTACATCTTTTTTTTCCCTCTTTATATTAATCATTTTTCTCTATAAATTGAGTCCAATTTCAAGTCACTCTCTCACTATTCCATGGATAATCACACTCATCCTAATCCAAACACTCAAAACCTCCCAAATGTACTTCCTTTTGATCCAAATTTTTTCATAATAATCCCCAATTTCAACCCATTAAATTGAATATATTTTATTATTTATAATTTAAATAACTTATTTGAAAATATATGATGATATAGAATATATGATAAAATATAGTATATGTAAAGGTAGAAGAGAGGAGATAATGAGGATCCTCCTTATTGTAGAGAAAATTAGTGAAAGAGGAAAGGAAAGAGGAATGAGATAGTGGAAAATGATGTGGATGAAAGAGAAAGTGATGTGTCAAAAGGAGAAAAGGAGAGAGAAATGTGAGAGAGGATTGCATCTCCTCACCATTGCACATGCTCTTAGTGTAAACAATTGCACCACGTCATCAACACTAAATAAAAAAATGTTATTAATTCCACGCAATTTAGGCTAAATAAGAAAAATACCTAAAAAAGAGTATGAATTATATCGAAAATGCTATGTATGCACAAATTAGGTAGTTAAAATGCTTAAATTTTACCAAAATTATGAATCATTCCACAAATTAGGTAATTAGAATCTCATATAATCTTATTCCGTATAAAAAAGGCTTAAAAATTACCCCAAATTATGAATCAATCAACCAAAAATTATCCATATCAACCATAACTAGTGTAGATCTCGAGCCTTGCTCGGGTGTAGATGTATGAATATTATGTAGTTTAGTTGGATCGATTTTGTCTTCGTTTTTTCGGGTCAACAATAAAACTTTTTAAATTTTATTTTTATATTTATTGAACAATAACACTTTTAAATTAAATAATAACTAAAAAGGTCACATTTATGACTCAAGGGTCGTAAATGTGACCCTTGAGTCAATGCAGGGCGGGAGATTTTTTCGACCAAAAAAAAAGAATAGGGAGATTTCTCAATGCAGTATATTATACACATATCAACAAAAAAAAATGATCATTAGTCAAGGGTCTTCAATTCATTTATGGGCGCATAAATTTTGCGAAGCCGGTCTTTGGTCGTGTCTAAACCCGAGCGAATTTCTATTTATTTTACTTTATTTTATTGTATAATCTATCTGTCATCGTAATTACATATAGGGAAATTCCGGTTGGTACCCTCGAGTTTTGTGTTTTCCCGGATGATACCCTCGATAAAAACTTATTCTGAGTTCTACCCCCGAGCTCTTGAATACCTCGCACCGCCCCCTTTCATGCCTTCTTCTTCAAATTTCCATCAAAAACACACAGACCTGGGTCGCCCGGCCGCTTCCACCGCCAGGTTGCCCGTCCTGGCCTCCGGCTCCGACTCTCCACGCTCCTCGTCCTCCCTCCTCTCGACTCCTCTGGATTTCCGGCGACGAGCCACCAATCCCCCCTTCGGCCTCGTCTGACTTCCCGACGCCCTCGCTCCAGATCTATTCCTCCACACCGGCAGCTCGACTCGACCGCCCTCGGATCTGACCGAACAACCCTACCCACCGATGCCCTTGACGAACTGCTAGCCGAGCCCGACCCCTACTTCTCTCTGCCCAAAACCGACGCCGACCCGACTTCCCGATTCCGACCCCTTCGCTCACCACGCCCGACTTCGACTCTACACCACCCACTACCCGAACCTGGGATGCCCGATTGAAGAGAAAGGAAAGGAAAGGAAGGAGGAGGGCTACATGCTTACCGGAGAAGCTTGGGGGCGGCTTCGATGAGAACGGTGCATCTGTTCCGACCTCTTCGCTCCCCTTCTTTCCTTTTCTTTTTTTTTTTTACTTGTTTCCTGTTTTTTTTAAGAACTTAACGGATGTTTTGACAGAAATAAAAAGGAAGGGTACATTCCGAACTTTTTCGAAACCTTAGGGGCATTTTGCGGAATAAGTTTATTTTGAGGATACCATCCGAAAAAGCCCGAAACTCAGGGGCACCATCCGGAATTTCCCTTTTATATAAAGGTGGAGATTAAAAATTGACGAAGGAATATACATGGAGTCAAGCTCATTTGCACCATCCTCAAGTTTAAGTGTTTTTGGACTTATTTTAGGCCAATGTTTTTGAGCCTTTTAGTTATTTCTTTTTAGTTCATTTAAGACATATAAATAGTTTTGGTTGGTTTTATTCATAGGAAAAGTTGTTGGCTTTGAAAAATAAGATTGTGTCCTTGAGAGGAGTTCTCTAGGGAGGAGCTGAGTGCCCTAGATGAGGGATCGATCTTGAGTTTGGTGTGGTTTGCCCTTACGTTATGTCAACCTCGTATAAGTTTGGTGTTTGTAGGCATTCACAATGCATCCTTCTCGTGCTTCAAGGATCCGTCCTTGATTGTGTGAGATTGTATCAAGATGGGTCTCTTGATCATTTGGATTGGTTCTTGTTATAATAAAACAAGGGTTTCTCTACTGTTCCAATAGGTTCTTCTCATTATCCTTTAGACTTCTTGTTGATTTTGTTCCTATACCTTCATTTCCCACCTACATCTAACTTCGATGCATCTTGTTCTTGCTTGTTTGTGTCGAGTGTTGGAAGATCGGGCCAAATCCGTATCAAAAACTAGTTGGTTTGTAGAGGGTTTTTCACTAGAAATCCAAGTGTTCAATCTGGTATTATAATCTTTCTTGTTCGTGCTTTATTTCGCCGACATCATAGGTGTCAACAACTTCAAGCATTAATGTTCCTACAAGTTGTCAAACTATCTTCAAAAAAAGGAAGTGAGGAAACTACTAGGTCTCTCTTATTTAATTATTTACAAAAAAGGTTCCGAAAATAGAGTGATTGATGCATTGTCTAGGAAATTTAAGTTTGATAATGGGTAGTCATTTGCATTATTTGCAGTTCAGCCACAATGGGTCAAGGAGATTGTGGACAGTTAAGCTGAGGATCAAAATGGCACTCCAATTGCTCTCAACTGCATTGTTGGAACCCTCAGAATATGTGGTATCTAATGGTTTATTGCGGTACAAGGGCAAGTTGTATATTGGCACTAACTAATAATCTACAACAAAGTTAGTATCCAGTTTGCACGCATCACCTGTGGGTGGTCATTCTGGTATTCGTGGCACTTATATTGTGTGAAAGCATTGTTTTTTTGGCCTTGTATGAAGAAGATGGTGTAGGAATTTGTAAGCAAGTATGACACTTGTCAGAGAAATAAAAGTGAGCATGTGGTTAGTCTAGGATTATTTCAACCTCTACCAATTCCAAACCAGGCTTGGGAGCACATATCAATGGATTTTGAGGAAGGTCTTCCGAGGTCTTTTGGTAAGGACTTGATTATGGTGGTGGTAGATCGATTAAGCAAGTTTGAACATTTCATTCCATTAAAACATCCCTTCTCTACAGCTATAGTGTCTCATGAATTTCTCAGTATAGTGTTTAAAGTTCATGGATTGCCGAGGAGTATTATTTAGAATAGAGACAAAGTCTTTATGAGTCATTTTTGGTTGGAATTGTTCAAAGCAATGGGAACGCAGTTGTGCTTGACATGAGCATATCATCCTCAATCGGATGGGCAGACTAAGAGGGTTAGCCAGTGTTTGGAAAAATACCTTTGGAGTATGACGAGCGACATTCCTCAAAATTGGTGTAAATGGTGGGCATTTGCTGAATATTGGTATAATACAAACCATCATTTCGCACTAGGAATGTCCCCTTTTAAAGCTTTGTATTATCCTCCTTAGCTAGGTGTGCAGTCGATGGACATTTCCATAAAATGCAGTTGATAGTTGGCTTAAAGAGCGTGAAGGGGTTATGCAGCAACTTCAACACAATTTGCAACAGTCACAGGTTCGTATGAAACAGTTGGCATATCAGAAGCGCACCGAGAAAGTGTTCAAAGTGGGAGATTGGGTGCACTTAAAGCTCCAGCCATATAGGCAAACATCGGTTGTTAGTTTGAAAAAATGTCAAGCTATGCTCCAAATATTATGGGCCCTTCAAGATCATTGCTAGGGTGGGTGTTGTGGCTTATAAATTAGAGATGCCATCTCACTATAGGATCCACCCAATTTTTCACATTTCTCAATTGAAGAAAAAGGTAAAAGACCTTATGGAGGCTAGCGAAATACCTCTATTACTTGATGATAGGATGATACTGGCATAGAATGGTTGATTCAATGGAAGAATTTAAGTCCTCAAGAAGCTACTTGGGAACTTGCAGGCCACATCATATACCAGTTTCTCGATTTTTTCCAAATAGGGGGCATTGTTGTGTATTCTGGTTTAATTGGAGAGAGCAAGAGAAAACCGATCTATCCGACTCTTATTTGTAATTAGAGGTGCTATACATCACACCATTTTACTAAACATCACACTATGAAATTACTTCAATATCCTTTTATTTCTTTAAATACCAAAAACTAGGAAAGATAACATATTAAGATGTAATAAGATTCTTGCCATCAATAAATATGTTTACCAAACTTCACCATATCATCCATATTTGGGAAATAAAAAAAACTGAATTGATTTACAAAAATAATAATCCCAAATAATTTAGCTAAATTATTGTAACAATGTACTTTTAACTCTTAAACCATTAAAACAAAATAAAAAGCACACTTAATAATAATAATCTGGAAAAAAGGTGAGTGACTATGTGATAGATCATTATCATCCTACATTAAAAAAGTATATAAACCATATCGTTATACTCCGTAATAATTAAGAAAAAATAGAAAAAAAAAATTGAATACACATACTAGCTACCATCTCAAATTACTCCTTCAATAATGTACGTAGGTGATTCAAAGCTTCAATGTACTTATTCTTCAATGTGATACACCGTACGTACCCTATGTAATAAAGCTAGTAAACTAAGTTCAACCAGAAAATAAAGGTAACAAATTAAGCCATATATAAGACATATATGATTTATTGATGGTAAGTTATAATTAGAAAATTTGTGTGTAAATATTAAATAGATTTCTGTATGTTCTTATAGTTATACACTAAATGATTCTTTCCAAAGTTAGATTAGGGGTTTTATGGTCAAGAAATTGACAAAGTGTGAAGAAACAAAAAAAAGGCTGTGAAGTTTAGCAGCTAGAGAAAGATATTAAAAGAGGAAGTCGGTTTTAACAGATTGGAGACAAATAATACACATACAATATCTCTCTTTCCTCCAATCTCTTTTCTCCTTCTTCCCTCCTCCGGTGTCTCATCTCCTTACCTCTTCTTTCCTTCTCTGATTTTGGACACAACAATATGTTATTAACAACATTAAATAGAGTTCTATGATTAATTTTTTGTTTAAGTATAATATCAGTATTCAAAAATCTAGTTCTTAAACCGTATAACCAACGTAAACCGTATGATAACTTGTCTTGACCCGACTTGATTGATCAAAGCCCACGCTCAATTCAAATCCGAAAAGATTGAACTTGAATTCAAACCCCACCGAATCGACGACTCATTTAATATGTATACTCGTCAACAACGGAAACATTGAGAGGGCGATGCTGGGTTTGAAATAAAATGTAGTACTCTGGTCCCGAAGAGTTAATTAGATTTAACGATATTGCTCAATTCATAAAACTTTCGATGATGTGCGATGTGACATGGTTCACGTAGAAATGTCATATTGACTACAACGAAAATGACAAATTAATAACGGGCATGGAAACTTATGGAAATCGATATCATTTATTTATGGCAGAATACATACGCAGTACTTGAACGTTTTTTCCTATCAGCCCCCTCAACTTAAAATTGTTCCATTAGACCCCTCTACTACCCCTATTTTTGCCTATCGAACACATTTTGCCTACGTGGACAAACGCGTGATACTTAAACCTCTCTGTAGCGAGTGTTTCGGTTTTTTTTGCTGACATGTTAAATTATATAAAAAAAATGTGCTTTTTTCTTTTCTTCCAAATCTTAAGTTCTTCATCCTCCTTACCCAGATCTGGGTTTTCTTCTTCCTTATTTCTCCGGATCTGGTTTCAAAATCTCAAGTTCTTCTTGCCAATAGAGAGGAAGGATGAGGAGGAGGAGGAGCCCTAATTTGTGTCATTGTCGGAGAGATACGGCGGTGAATTGGCCGGAGAATGGAAGGTAGAAGATCGGCATTGAACAAGGACGAGAAGAAGAAGAAGAAGAAGAGCCAGGTCTGCTTAGAAGGCGTTGTGGACGGATTCAGCGACGACGATTTGCCGAGAACGAAGAGCTTGACGGACGAGGATCTCGACGAGCTCAAAGGATGCGTGGATCTAGGGTTTGGATTCAGCTACGAGGAGATTCCCGAGCTCTATAACACCTTGCCTGCTCTCGAGCTCTGCTACTCCATGTCGCAGAAGTTCCTCGATGAGACGAGTAGCAAACAGGCTTGTTCGTCCTCCGATACGGCGTCTTCTGCCGGATCCGATTCGCCGAGCCCCGGTGTCACCAACTGGAAGATCTCAAGCCCTGGTGTGTGCCGGATCCGATTCGCCGAGCCCCGGTGTCACCAACTGGAAGATCTCAAGCCCTGGTGTGTGCCGGATCCGATTCGCCGAGCCCCGGTGTCGCCAACTGGAAGATCTCAAGCCCTGGTGTGTGCCGGATCCGATTCGCCGAGCCCCGGTGTCGCCAACATGTGGGATGCCAGTTGACGGCGTCTTTTGCTTCGTAGATATGAGATCTGGAAGAGGAATTGCCCATGGAAGAGCCACTTTCTTCTTGTTTTTTTTTTTCTTTTATTTTATTTTTGTTTGAAGAAAGTAAATAGGAAAAAACTATCTTATGTGGCAAATTTTGCAAATGTGGCATCCCGCCTGTCATTTTTTTAATTACGTGGCAGACACCTGGCGCGCGTGTGATTTACGTATTGGGTCTGTCTGCCAATTGTGTTCAATAGGAAAAAATAGAGGTAGTAGAGGGATTCAATAGAACAATTTTAAGTAGAGGGGGCTGATAGGAAAAAACATTCAAGTACAGGGGTCTGTGTATGTATTCTGCCATTTATTTATAGCAGCATCCTATTAATGGAAGATAGAAATCATAGACGATAATTAGCCTAGTGCAAAAGGAATAGACAAGGGTGGGAAGAAGTAAACGCACATTACCGGGTTCATGTAACATAATGTTTGGACCTCGATAGAATAAAATTACGTACAAAACAATAAATAAATTAAATAATATTCAAATGTCCTTGTATAAAGTACAAATCATGTATTACTATGAACGAATATGTGACAATGAACGTCAAATCCCATATGACCTACAACATGTTACATTCCTATTATAAATTTGTAAAATAAAAAAATAAAAAAAATTGTATCCTCATGGGGCATGAAGAAGCTATGGTTGGAATTGAATATAAACTCGGCGTGGTTTGCTATAAATAAGCATGAGTTCAATTCCTTGTACTCGCAAATCTTTTCCCAAAAAAAAAAAACCTTGTTGTGATTCCTCAAATTTCCAGAATATACACATACGATCGATATCCATGCCATGACGATATAAAACCCTAAAGGGAAATAGAAAAACAAAGCCCAGCCAGAATCAATCACAAAACCGATCGAGTTTATAGCGTCTTACACTGAAAATTGAGTGCTTACGCTGATCGGGGCGTGGGGTGTTGGGAATGAGAGTGGAGTTTGATTACAAATTACAATGACGGGAGGTTCATTGGGTCTGCGTTCAGCTAGCTCGGGTGCATTGCAGAACCAACAGCCACAACCACTACACGATCAGCAGGATCAATTGCTTTTGCCGACCCCCTTTTCTCCCTCAATTTTTGTGCCTAGAAAGCTTCGGAAGATGATCAAGGATAAGGAGAGATTGTATCCCTGGCTTTTCAAGTTTGCCGGCCGGAAGAAGGTCGGCATGCTATTCATCTGCGTTATCTCGGCCGCCATATTCGCGGGGGTTCTGTACATGGGCAAAGGTCACATCACTACCCTACCCTACTTTTGATTCTGGATTCTCAGGAATTGGATTGCTGTAGTATAATTATGAACTGGTACGTACGTGATACTTAAGATGAGCTCTGGTCTTGTCTTTTTGCGCGCAGGTGATGATGATGATGGCGGGGAGAATGTCCATGCTGCAAGTATTAGATTCAGCAACGACACAGATACGGAGGATACAGCATTACCTGCTTATGGCTATGGAGAAGACAAAACTAGCCCTCCCTATTTTACAGGTTATGCTCTTCCTCCCGGGAATCCTTGTGAAAGTTTTGCTCTGCCACCGCCTCCCGCAGATAAAAAAAGAACTGGACCTAGACGTAAGTTTTCCGGCTTAGGATCCAATCAAATCTTGTCAGATTATTGTGGATGTGCAGTTATCTGAAATCTCTTGCTTGCTCCCCCAACAGCTTGTCCTGTCTGCTACTTACCTGTAGACCAGGCCATAGCTTTGATGCCAACTGCTCCATCCTTTTCTCCCGTTCTCAAGAATTTGACTTTTGTATACGAAGCAAATTCATCCAAAACTGAATTCGGAGGATCTGAATTTGGCGGATACCCTTCTTTGAAGCAGAGAGATGATGCATATGACATAAGAGAGTCAATGACTGTGCATTGTGGGTAAGTTTCATGCCTCATCAGGGAGTTGCTGTTTATATAAGTCTCTATCTTTTTTACTGTTCCAGCTGAAGGTACCTTTCTTTTTGGATGCAATGTAATATGCACATCCAAAAACTCACCAATTCAACATATGTGTCTTCTTATTTATCAGATTTGTTAAAGGAACTAGAGCTGGTCGGGGGACTGGATATGACATCGATGATGCTGATCTTTATGATATGGACCAGTGCCGTGGGATTGTTGTTGCATCCGCAATATTTGGTACTTGCCTGTCATAAGGAGAATTTTAGGTCCTTAAACATGTTTGGTTTCTTCATAAATTACTGAAATGCTGTTCCTTTCAGGAAATTTTGATGTATTACGGCAACCCAAGAATATTAGTGAGACCGCCATAAGAACAGTTTGCTTCTTCATGTTCTTGGATGAAGTAACTGAAGAATATATGAGGAATAACGGTGACATTGATGGAAGCAAGAAAGTTGGAGTGTGGAGAGTTGTTGTTGTCCGTAACATTCCTTATACAGATGCAAGGCGTACTGGAAAGGTAAGTCTCTTGCAATTGAACTTCGCCGTGCCAATTCATGTTTCTGCTGATTAGAATTTTTCGGCAAGATTGCTAGAGTCAATTGCCTCTTGTGGCTCCTCAGTCTGGAGTGAGAGAAATTCATCTTGTGACCTGTTTCTAGTATATCGCGTCTGACTTGGAGTAACAAACATGACAGATTCCGAAGCTTCTAATGCATAGGCTTTTTCCCAATGCTCGCTATTCTATATGGATGGATGGGAAACTTGAGCTGGTAGTTGACCCATACCAAATTTTAGAAAGGTGACGTTGTCTCCTTTCATTGTTCCTATTTCTATTTCTTGTGAACTAAGCGCGCTCATTCAACTCTGAAGTATTAATTTTTTTTTTCAAATTGTCAATTCAGGTTTTTGTGGAGGGAAAATGCGAGTTTTGCAATATCAAGACATTACAAGCGCTTTGATTCATTTGTGGAAGCTGAGGCTAACAAGGCTGCAGGGAAGTATGATAATGCTTCAATCGACTTCCAGATTGAGTTCTATAAGAAGGAGGGTCTAACCCCTTACTCTCCTGCTAAGCTTCCAATCACAAGCGGTAAAGCGTAAATATGATTGTTTTTTTTCCCTTAAGGAACGGTGTTCATTAATTCTTGAAAATGCAGATGTTCCTGAAGGATGCTTAATAATCAGGGAGCATATTCCTATCTCCAATCTCTTTACTTGCCTGTGGTTCCATGAAGTTGATCGATTTACTTCCAGAGACCAGATAAGTTTTGCTATCGTCAGGGACAAAATTAGAGCCAAGACGAACTGGACTATTAGTATGTTTCTGGACTGTGAAAGGCGCAACTTTGTTGTGCAGGTATATATCATGTGTACCCTCCAGTGTGATGGAAAAAGGTCAGCTTTCAATCTCCTCAGATGCTAAAGGTTGTGCATTACTTTGCAGGGTTATCACAGGGATGTTCTAGAGAAGAAAGCATCCACTGCAGATGTTCTTCAGCATCCACCTCCCTTAGTTCTTCCACCGCCGCCTGCACTTCCTGAAACTACAGCATTGCCGTCTGAGCGCGGTAAAGGCAGAAGCCGAGGCCGGAAAGTGGATGTGGGTAGCACAGACACCGTGTCCAAGTAAAGATTTGCTCATGTGAAGAGAGGGAATAAAGGAGAAGTTATACGTCCACCTTCCCAACAGCAATTTAGCAGAGGTGGCCGGGTAAATTGTGATTGGTGAAGATTTATTATAGCATTCTGATCGAGTCTCTGTCATCAGAGCTCCTCCCATGTGTTAATTCTGATTTTACAAATTAAGTGTCTAGTTCATTTTTTATTTTACTTTTGGGTGTGTGTACATGTCTACATACACAGATGAATAAAAGCTCATATCATTTGTGGTGGTTGGGTCTTTGTAACTGAATTTTTTATATATAAGATGCAATATATGGAATTGAATCAGTGGCATAAGACTGACTGCAGCAGCATCTCATAATGCAATATATGTGATAATAATAATACTAATAACAACAATACAGATCGATGGAGGGTTTGAAGTAAGCAAAAGGGGTTTGGGTCGATCACTAATCGTACTAGGTAGGTACAACAAAAGAGAAGAGAAGAGATCTCCTTATCATATCACGACGGGGTACAGCTAGTACAGTGGATCAGTTGCCAGGAACAAAGTTAGTAGCGTAAGCCCAGGCGTTGTTGGCGACAGGATCAGCGATGTGGTCGTACAAGTTCTCAACGGGGCCCTTGCCGGTGACGATGGCCTGGACGAAGAAGCCGAACATGGAGAACATGGCGAGCCTGCCGTTCTTGAGCTCCTTGACCTTGAGCTCGGCGAAGGCCTCGGGGTCATCGGCCAGGCCGAGGGGGTCGAAGGCGCCGCCGGGGTAGAGCTGGTCGAGGCCCTCGCCGAGGGGCCCGCCGCCGACGCGGTAGCCCTCGATGAGGCCCATGAGGACGACCTGGCAGGCCCAGATGGCGAGGATGCTCTGGGCGTGGATCAGGTTCGGGTTGCCCAGGTAGTCGAGGCCGCCCTCCGAGAAGATCTGGGACCCGGCCTTGAACCAAACGGCCTCCCCGAACTTGACGCCGTTCTTCGAGAGGATCTCCGGGAAGACGCAGCCCAGGGCGCCCAGCATGGCCCACCGGGAGTGGATCACCTCCAGCTCCCGGTTCCGGGCGAAGGTCTCCGGGTCAGCCGATAGCCCCGCGGTGTCCCACCCGTAGTCGCCGGGGAACTCTCCGGTCAGGTACGATGGGGTCTGCTCCGAGAAGGGGCCCAGGTACTTGGGACGGTCTGGCCCATACCTGCCCGTCGTAATAATGCGTATTGTTAATTAACTAACTATAACTAATTAAGCAACGATTAAGCCATATTATTTATATACAGTAAGTAGGCACGCACCAGATGCTCTGGGGAGTGCTCTTGACAGTGCGGCGCATGAAGAAGCGTCCACCGTTGGCGCCAGCCTTCTTGACAAGCTCGTTTTGGGGCTTCAACGCACTCTGCCCTGCGATGGCCGAGAACTGGATCCCAGAGGTTGCCATCACCGATCGACGCTAACTAGCTACTGTACGTTACACGTACCTTTTGATCTCAATTGCCTGCTAGCTAGATAGATAGCTTCTGAATAATATGCTATTTATCTCGTGCTGTGATATGCTTGGGGATCCAAAGAGATTGTCTTATAACACAGCCGGTTAGATGGATAATGGATATCATATCAAGTGGATGAGGCAAATTACACGTCAGCGCCGCTCCATTGGCTGCGTATCTCCATTCTCGGATATGTAGATTTCCCATCTAAGATTATCTATTGCATAGGGTAAGGGGCTCTGTTCAACTGCCACGTGGCCCTTGCAAGATCTTGTTGCCACCCTGGCATCTCTCATGATGAAACGCATGCCACACAAATTTATTCACTTCACTTGGAGTTGGAGTTGGCGGAGAAGATCGTATCTCCTTAGGCTTGACCCATTAATTCGGGCCGGGGTTGGATATTATATACGCGCGGTATGTTTTTACGTACTTTTTTGGTTTTTGGTTGCCCATTGGTTCACCAAAGATTCGACTTGATTACATCCTACTCGATCCGGGTCGTGCACCTGACTTTGGTGGGTGAGTATCCTAAAGAAAATTTATTGACATCCACTGCCACTAGAGTTGAACACCAGACCTGATGGATGTGGAACGAACCGCTTACCACTTAAGTCAACTCCCTTTGATTATGTTTGCACGTACTTAAAACTAAAGCAAAGACGACATTATGAATCATTCATACCATACTAGAGATACATTTTTTTTTTGGTCAAGACGAGATACATATAACACACCAGTGGAGTATAAGATTATATTGGTTTGATTTAATACTCACTCTAAGTGTCGGCCCCTTATTAGAGCATGTTATTTTAGGTTACCCGTAAACTCCAATCGGGTGGCGTTTCCCGTTTGCGACAGAAACGCGGAAACTTAGAAACTCAAACTCCGAAACTCAAAATTCATGTGTTTCCGCATTTCCGTTTCATTTTCCTTTCCCGTTCCCGTTTCCGCTTCCTTATTTTTTTTGGTCGAGGGCACTGCCCGTGAGAGTCGAACCGGTGACCTCTGGGTACTACCTTTAGAGGCTTAACCGTTTGACTAGATGTAAGACCGTTTCCGCTTCCTTATAACATTAACATAGATGTTACTCTCTCCGTTTCAAAATACATGACCATATGCTCACTTTTTTTTATTTCATAATACTTGTCCATTTTACATTTTTTCCCTATCTCTTTCCATTTATACCTCTAATGATTATCTTTATCATAATCATTACACTTTTCTCATATTTCTCTACACAAATAATTAACTCTACATGTGATAAGGGTAATATAAGAATAACACTTTTTTCTTAATATATGTGCAAAGTTCAAATGATCATGTACGGACGAGAGTATTTACCATGACGTACTAGAAATTAATGGAAGCGTGTTATTTTCCTTCTTGTATTGATGATTTATACAGCACAACCAGTTACGGAGTATTCCATATCTCTCGATAATGGGTTCAAAATCTTCTTGATGCACCCGTTGTCTCAGTCAGATTCCCTTGTCCTTTTCAAACTCTCACTCATCACAGTTCGATATTAAAGCCTTCTAAACAACCATCACAAGTCCTTCTAACAAGTCCAGCCTCCTCTCTAGCGCGCGTTGCAGCTAGCCTCAGAGAACGAAGATTATCCATAGATGGGCAAGAACGCAACACATTTCTTCATTATCATTCAGCCTCATCTTCTTGAAGAAGCAAGTCTTGTTGTGTGTACTTTTTCCTTCTCCTCCTCCTTTTCACCATTTGTTTATGTATTTGAGCAAAAACTTGCTAGAGATCCATTACAGCTGATCCGTAGAAATGTAAAGGGAAAAAAAGAAGCTAAACTGTAGATAGCATGGATTTGATTTCTCTGCCCCTCATGTTTTGCCTTGTGAACAGGAAATCCCTCCTGACTTTGTGAGTAAGTATGGCAAGTGCTTGGGAAGGCATGTTTTTCTCAAGCCACCAAAAGGTGCAGTGCACAAAGTGGAGGTGCAAAGGTCCAATGGTCGAGTTTGGCTGCACACAGGCTGGCAAGATTTCGTTGAATGTTTCTCCATAAGCCGTTGGTATTTCTTACTCTTCGGATACCAAGGCAAATCATGCTTCCATGTCTTAGTATTCGACCCCAGTTGCTCGGAGATAGAATATCCGGGGCCGGTTGTTGATGATGATGAAAGTGAAGACTATGCCTCAGCTGAGATTCTAGGTGAAAGGGACAATGTGCCAATGGCCAACCTGCTGAGTAAATGGACTTTTACTTTCCATGCATCTTTTGTCTTCTTCTTAGGGATTGTAATCGATCCCCCACCTCTGAGCTTTTACTCTTCATGAATTGAAGGCAGAGGACGAGGTGATGTTACTGGTGCAAGGGAGAGCACTTTTGAAAGAGCGACGGCCTATCAGAGTCCAAACCCTCATTTCATTGTCACCATGCGACCGGCTTATATTTCTAACCATTACATGGTATGTCTGATCCACCAGTACATTTCCATTGATCGAACTGAAGAACATTCTAAATATCTAATATTGTAGCTAAGCAAGTAAGCAGTATATATAAAAATATGTGTCATATGCTGTATATAACTATATATACATATATTCTGATCAAAAAAAAAAAAACTATATATACATATATAAATGTCACAAGTTTTAACCTTTTGCATGCAGCATATCCCAAAATGCGCAAGAACCTACTTTGATGGAAGGGATGAGAAAGGCTTGAGCCTTAAAGGCCCGGATGGAAGAACTAGGCTTATGGAGTATTATTATGTGATGGTAGGGTCTCATTTGCAGGCAAGAATCCGTTCAGGATGGAGCGAATTCGTGCAAGAGTATGATCTGCAAGCAGGAGATGCATGCGTCTTCGAGCTGATTAACATCAGTAGAGTTTTGGAATTCAACATCAGCATATTCCGAGTGTAAGAAGAAGAAGAAGATGATGATGGATATGGATATGGATGAAGAATGTGATGTTCTAGATCGACTGAGAGTTTAGAGGTGGGTTTAGCGCTTCATCATGCATATATTTATATATATTTGATGAACGTCTGGTACTCTTGTGTCTGACCGGCCAGTTCAATTTATGTGTCAGCATTAATTTGAATTTAACTGAGGGTTCTGTAGGAAATGATGTCTATTTGAATCTTTTATCAGCGCCGTGAAAGGATCCAAATCCTCCGTCCCCTTCCCGTGTCCCATTCCTTCTTATTGGTCGAAGTTATTTATTTCAGTAGAATTAATGGGAAAATATAGGGAGACCCATACTTTCGACCAATAGGAAAGGAGGGACACGGAAAGGGGATGTGGGACGGGACAGAGGATGGAGATCGGCCATGAAACTACTAGAAATTTAAGTTTCTCAGCAAGAAACCATGGTTTTTGCTACTGAAAATTAGTTCGCTGAAAAATCTAATTCATCTTAAATTGATGTAATTGGATGTCTAGTTGATGCACTAAATCCTTATCTGTATACATCAAATAGTGTCTTCCGACCAAAAAAAAATCAAATAGTGTCTTGGTGAGGTAAGTACCATCAAGATTCACCCTTGGTAACTCAAAATCCATATGAAATTTTCATCTTGATAAAAATATACAGCAAGCTTTCATTTGTAAGCTCTATATAAGGCGTGAGGTGTTTACTGCTACCTTGTGCATGAAATCGTATAAATTCGGCATCTGTGAACCAGTTAAAAGTCCAAGTTTGAACTTTTGATGAACAAAATAACAGGTCAAGATGGCCGAGTTGGTCTAAGGCGCCAGTTTCAGGTACTGGTCCGAAAGGGCATGGGTTCGAATCCCATTCTTGACAATTTTTCGTTTTTCTTTCGTTTTTCTGTTAACATTAGTTGATTTTCCGTATCATACACACTATTATAAATATTTATTTTTGACATGGGGTAGTATTTAATTGATAAAATATTAAATGATAATATTATTAGTATTTTAATATTAATAACATTTTTTATTCGAGATGGTGATTTGATGTAAAGAATTAATTAAAATTGACATTGTGTATAATATGACTTAAATAAGAGTCATTAATAAAATAATAACAAATAAAATTAATTTATAACTAGAATTCGGCTATATAATAATTGATTAATATTATATAATATATGACTTATACATATATAGTATATATAAACATAAAATGTAGTAGCTTCAAAATATACAACTTTAGTATATAAAATTAATTTGTTAGAAGATGAAAAAACATATTAAATAAAATTAAGACAATGTTAAATAATATAAAATAAATTTGTTACAATCTATTAGCTTATTTAAATTTGAAAATTGATAAATTAATCAATAATTAAATAAAATTAAGGTGAGACCTTGATAGATTGATGATGTAGATCTATTATTATGAAAACTAATTTTTCAAAACAAAGTGAGACCTAAATTATTAGTAAAAAATTCTAAAAATACCACAAATTGATACGGAGTACAATCAAGTTAAACATAGAGACCATATGATACATTGGAATGTCGGTCATTGGTGGATCTAGTAGCTTAATAAGCCGTTGGTAAGCCCTTGTATTGATGTTTACTTGACATCCGAAAATCAATAAAATATGAACATGAATTACAACTCAATTCAGGCTCCGATTAGCAAATTCCCAAGGTATCCCTAAGACCAAAAATTATGTGACCCCTTTGGCAGATATGATACTCCTACTTTAACTCTCTTTGCAATTTGCATAAAATGTATAATTGGTAAACATGAAATTCTTAGCTAGCCTTATGAAAAGAAAACATGAAGAAAATGAGGAATTGTAATAGAGATTAGGAAGGAGGGGCATCGACACGACACCGTTTTATCTTTCACTCCGCTGTGACCTAATTATGACCGGGACGCCTCTATCATCACATGAATCATACATGCAAGTGGCTAAATAAATGAAAATCATTAATCAAGGGTGTGAAAGAACAACATTTTTTTTGATCGTTTTGAAAAGTTTTGACGGAAAAACATATAAAAAAGAAGGGGAAATTGACAACGATGGGGTAGAGTGCAAGGTTGGCGACCCCGTGGATACTTTGAATAATAATTGGTTTGTTGTTTGATTTGGAAAGCCCACCTTATTTTCCCAAACACAATGTATAGTTTTGATAATTAAAGAAGAAATATAAACGATACTAACGATGTGTTATATTTGATTTTGATTTTGAATCACTACCTAACAAATAAATTTGTTGGGTACCCCACTCAAAAGAAACCAGAAGAAACACCCTCTAAATTAGTAAATTATAAAGTATATTGTTTTTGGTGTTTTTGCAATATTTTATTTTGTGTTTTCTTTAAAATACAACAACAACATTTACCTAGGGAAACGCGTAAATACAGATATGAAGATGGGGACAATCCACACCTGGATGAAATACGTCCAGTTTCTTTAAAATATAAAAATAATAAAAAATATTTTAGTTATATTAAATATAATCATTAATAATTTTGAAAATTTATATGTAAACACAAAACTTAAAATATAAATTAAAATAAAATAGAAGATAAGATAAGAAATTATTATCTATACTACCTATAGTATAAAACGGAGACAATGTTTTCACAAAAAATTACGCCACGTGTCATTTTTATAATAAAATAATCAATTGGGTCCTCCTTTACACAAATTAGGTAGTTAGAATCTCATATAATCTTATCCAGTAAAAATTGTTTAAAATTTGTCAAACAATATGAATTATCTCGAAAATTATGAATTATCACTTACCAAAAATTAGTTACCAATCTTCTGATAAGTATAATTATTTAAGGCATGGACTTTTTGCACACACATTTTTTACTTTTTTGCACCACGCCATTTAAAGGCGTCGCCGTAAAAAAGGTGTCTGAATATAATAATAATAAATTGCGGCCGAGAAAATTTGGCACCGTCGTGGGACGCCGTCTAGAGGCGCCATGGCACGCCTTTCGGAGGCGCCGTGTGATGCCGTTCGGAGGCGTCGTGGGACGCCATGCGGAAGCGTCGTGGGAAGGCATCGGGTCTTAGTTTTGTATATATATTTAATAGAATATTTAAATATCACATGTGTTTGTTAGCATAATTGGTAAGTGTCCTTACTTGTGCATTCATGGTTCAAATCTCACCAGCTGCACATTTTTTATCACTTAAAAATGATAATAAATGCAGTTGAGAGGATTCGAACCTTCAACCTAGGAGGTCCTTTAAAAGAAGTGGGTAATTACCAACTGGGCTAAATAAACTTTATGTATTAATGGGGTTCTGGTACAAATATATTTTAAACCTGGTAAAAATGCTGACCGGCGCCTCGCCACGCCATTGACCGGCGCTCCACCACGCCGTTGACTGGCGTTTCGCGGCGGCGTTGATCGGCGTCCTGCGACGCAATATTTTTTTCGCGTTTTTGTTTTCCTGTAATTTTATTAATATAATATTCTGACGCCTTTAAATGACGTGGTACAAAAAGTCAAAAATTAGTGTGCAAAAATCCGGGGCGTTAATAATACGTGATATTTTGTAAAGTAATTTTTAAACAAAATCCAACTTATTTATATTATGAGTTGATTTACTATTTGTAAAAAACATTAATCACAATACGAAGATAAATATATACGATCCTATAATTTTAACATGATCGTTGACATTACATATATATATATATATATATTAAATTAGATTAATAATTACATTACCCGTACATTGTACGGGGGTTAAACTAGTTGGAGATTTAAGATATATTTCATGCTAAGCTGTTCTCGAAGATATTATCAATGAATTTTTATTGTATATGATATGAAATCACAAACTTGTCGATCTAACTTCGTCGTCAAAGGTCGTTGAAGTTTTATGCCATGTTTAAACTCCATCATGCTGACCTCGATTGAGATCTTGTTATCGTACTTTCCTAAAATCTTGTTTTCGTTCTAGCGAAGTAAGAATTGAAAAATGAGAATTTGAATTATTTTCATGATATTTTGTTAGATCATTTTATTTTGTAAATCTTATTTTATTTAAGAAAATGAAAAAGGAAATTGTTCATAAAATTTTGCCCTCATTTTTTTCCTATTTAGAAAACACTAATTACTTTAGATATTTCTGAAATATTTTTGGGTATTATTATAACTCTAATAAAAATAGAATATTTACAAATAATTTTTTAGAGAGGGATATGGGCTACTAATATATCCCCCTAAATCTTGTCCATTTTTTTAAGAAAAGAAAAAAGAAAGAGTTTTCTTGGTTTTTTTTATATAAAAAGAAAAGAATATGAACAACCACCTCTTAAGCCCGTGGACATAGACGATCCTATAGGGGGGCATGATGACCGCATGAACGGGATCCCCCCTCCTGCCGGGTTTATTATGGGCATATATATATTGAATCTAAAGTTAAATAGGAAAATATTTTAAATTAATTGTATTAATATGATAAGAAAATCAACTAGTCTAAATGGTTAATTATTCAATTTTGTTTTCATCTCACTAAGGTTCAATTACTCATATTATCATTTTATTTTTTTTATTCACATTTAATTAATGTATTTCTCTCCATTTTTTTCTTTGAACTAGTCATTATTTTTACATAAACTAGATGTCATAACGTAATATATTTTTTTTGATAAATAAGTAACTATTTTTTACTTGATAACTAAATGTATAGGTTATTATTTATTCATCGAATCACCTATACCCCTTTAAATCCGTTTTGCCGTTCCTCAATGAGTCAATGGCCGTAGACACCTACTTTGTCTTTTTTTAATAACAAACAGCTTGCAACACATAATAGCACCTCCTCCAGAGTCCAGAGTTCCGAGTCCAGATTCCAGAGTCCAGAGTCCAGGCTCCAGCTCACAAGTACTTACAAGTCACTACTCACAACTCACAATTGTAGCTTTCTCCCCTTTTAAATACTGTCTCCCATTTCAGCCTCACTCGCACTTTCTCCATTCATCATCTCCTTTCTCTATCAACTCCTCCTCTTATACTCAGGTTTAGCCTAGTTTCGCTTTCCTTCTCTTGATCTTCGTTAAATTGGCCAATACAATGCATTCAATCTGCTTATTGTCAGTTTTGTTCCTTGTACGTATGTTACCTTGCTGCAAACTGTTACTTGTCCAAAACACATGATCAAGATCTATTGAACTATAGTTGTATCTGTAAATCTAGCTATTCTCTGTGTGTTAAAATTGAAGTACCCCCCATCTTTAATTTAATTATGCGAGGGATCAGCTAGGTGGATGCAAATTAAAATAACCATTGCTTTTGTTTTTGTTCGTAAATGAAAGAAGTACTAATATGGAAAAAATTGGTTGATGCAGGAAATTAATTAATTCCAAGGGCTTGTTTGCTGATCAAGAATTCCCCAATTGATTATTAAGCAGCATAAAAAGAAGATGGATATGGAGAAAGCCATGGGTTTGATGGTTGTAGTGTGGCTAGTAGGGGCGGCGGTGGGAGCGACACCGAGCCCATCCCCGGCTCCGGCGCCGGCGCCGGCCCCGGGCGACGTGAACCTGACCCAACTCCTGTCGGTGGCGGGGCCCTTCTCCACATTCCTGTCGTACCTGGAATCGACCAAGGTGATGGACACCTTCCAGAAGCAAGCCAACGACTCGGACAGTACTGCGGACGGCCAAGGCGGCGTGACCATCTTCGTGCCGACGGACGCGGCCTTCTCGGCCCAGAAGTCGCCGTCCCTCAAGAACCTGACCTCCGAGCAGCTCAAGTCGCTCTGCCTCTTCCACGGCCTCCCCCAGTACTACTCGCTGTCCGACTTCGAGAGCCAGAGCCAGCTCGCCACGTTCGCTGGCGGGCAGTACACCCTCAACTTCACCGACACGTCCGGCACCGTCCACCTCAGCTCCGGGTGGTCCCACACCAAGATCAGCAGCAGCGTTTTCTCCACCCGCCCCGTCGCCCTCTACGAGGTCTCCCGAGTGCTCCTCCCTGAAGCCATCTTCGGAACCGATATTCCTCCTACGCCTGCACCCGCTCCCGCTCCTGAGATTGCGCCTTCTGCTGCTGACTCACCCGCCGCCGCCACCCCCTCCTCGCGTTCCAGTTCGAATTCGAGTTCTTCGGTTGCTGTTGTCAGCTCAGGCATTTGGTGCTCTTTGGTTTTGGCGGGCCTTGCTCTGTTGGTCTTGTGAGGGTGAGATAATTGCATGCCTACTTCGCATTGTTGTTGATCCTTCTTTATGTTATTACATGCATCCATTAGCAATGCGCATATATCATTTTTTCATTGGATTATTATTGTGATATATATACACTGAAAAGTGAAAACAACCATGTTTGTACGTGAATCTCAGATTTATTCATGTTTTGTAATATGGTACAATGCCTGTTTATCTGATCAAAATCAGTCCAAATGCAATGCAATTCCATATACATAGTTGTTCAGAGAATTCATTATACATAGTTGTTCCGATTCAGCCTAGTATGATATGATACGATACGGTTTTTGGAATTGAAAGTGGGCGGTGTACGTGAATGAACGTTGAACAGCTGTTAAAGGCACATGGTACATGCAAAAATTATCATCCAAGCCAGTCAGCTAGCTAGGAAGGTGCTTGGTTGAAGGCTCAACATCATGAGGATTTGGTAGGTAGGTGGAAGATTATCATTCTATTTTTGGACCTAGCTACCTCTTGCTTCTAAGCAACATTATATTGATCGAATGCTTTCCACTAGTTAACTATTTGATTGGCCCCTCTGAAAGCTCTACACTACATGCCATGGCGGCAAAGGAACCTTAGAGTAAAAAATGAAGTAAATAACCAATCTTTTGAGTTTTTAGTATCTCAGGAAAGGTTCTAATTTATGACAGCCCGCCTACCCACAATTGCTCTGCCTTATTAACTAGTACAAACCCCGTACCATGTACGGGTAATGTAAATATAAAACCGAATTAACCGATTTGAGATCGAATTTTGATACGAATACGCTTTTAACTCGGGAACTTATAATCCAAATCCGATAGACCAGAGTCCGAACCTATTGACCTATATATGTACTTTTATTCATACAATTTTAACTCTAAAATAGTTTTATTCAAATTTTCAAATTTTCAAATTTATATTATTAATGAATATACTATTGGCACATGTGAAATTTTTTCACTATTATTCAAGATTCAATAATGATAAAAATGTATAATAATTAATAAGAAAAAGTTGTAAAGAATAAGAAAATGAATTTCCTTATTCGTATAAGGATATATAATTGAGTAAGATATTAAGTATACATAAGGAAATTGGATAAGATATCAAGAAGATATATAAGTTATTTTTTGAAAATCAATGCAAAAAATAAAATCATTATTTTATTCAAGGTTGATGACGTGGCGCAAATTTTAACAAAGACTTGGGTTCCGCTTTATACTGTATTATAGTAGATAATAATGACAACTTGTTAACCGAAACTTAATCTAATTACTATACTTGGTACACTTTTTGGGCCAAATACATATATAGGTACCTGTACTTGTACCAATTAGTCATTTAGGTCCCTCAACTTTCAAGTTTGTCAATTTGGCACATTAACTTAACATTTGAGACCTATTAGGTCCCTAATTGATGATTTGGCAAGGCGCGTGTGTATCATACTCTCATGTGAGAGTGAGATTTTTATTTTCGCAATATTTTTTGCTTATGTGGAAATAATACACTTATAAATACTAGACATTAATACATTACAAATTAACACTAATTTTTTTAATAAATATAAAATTTTTTGGGTACACAGATTCAATTAGGGAAAGAGAGGGATTCAATTAGGGAAAGAGAGGGAGGTCACGTATGCCCCATGACCTCCATAGCCGCCGGTGAGCCCACCCCTTCCAGCTCCCTTTATCCTCCCCCCACCAAAACCACCACCACCGATGCCCCTCGCCTCTGATTCCATCGACGAAGACACCACCACCACCACCGCCTAAACGTCCGCCCCCACGCGAAGTCGTTTGCCCTAACCGACTTCATCGCCGCAAGCTCAACACCGCACCACAGCCGCCGCCTCTCCGTCCTTTCCAAGGACCTCGACGTCTAAGCCCTAATCGTCATCTCCGTCGGCTTCCCAATCGACTCCCTAACCGAGGAGGAGATCCAGGCCGGCGTCGTCCCCACCGTCGGCATCGTCCCCACCGTCCTCTCCAAGAGACTCGATCTCTCTCTTATTACTTTGGCACCACCACCATTTTGACCAGATCTAAACACTATGGTGCTTGAACCACCCATCTCTTCACCACATCGTCCCATCCCAGATCTGATACATCTAAATTTATGTGGTTTCTATCTGTCTCAGATCTGAAATTGAAACTCGGAGCAAAACGTTTTTCTTGATTTGCGGGTCAAAAAATGAGAAGGAGAAATTTTGGTTGTTTTGAGCTTGACTGCAGTGTTGAAGATGATTACAGATTCTTCAAATGGATGGAGCCAAGAAGAACACCAATGGAGGATGACAGGGGAAAAAGAGATAGAAAATAATTAAACAAAAATCTTTTTTCCTTTTTTTGGGTAATTTTTTTTAATAATAAAAATGATGTGGCGTACACTTGGCACACACATGGTGCCACCGTGGCAACATTTTTGTTGAATTAAAGCGCGTGTCAAACACAGCCCGTATAAAGCAAGTGAAAATCCTCCTTCAAGTGCCCAATAGGTCTCAAATGTTAAGTTAAGGTGCCAAATTGGCAAACTTGAAAGTTGAGGGACCTAAATGACTAATTGGTACAAGTACAGGTACCTGTATATGTATTTGGCCACACTTTTTGAGAATTATTATACTCCATGTTTCATGTAGTAGAATGTCATTTTTTTAAATCCAATTATAATACATTCGGTTTTGAAAATCTTATATGTATGTTTTCTTTTTTCAATATACTACATTCCTCAATTTCGATACTGTCTGATAATACATAATTAAATCTTTATGACACCCTAACAAATCCTCATTTTTTTTTTTGGTCGAAAAACAAATCCTCATTTGGAAACACGTCTCTTCTGTTATATATTGCATGTTTTATCTAGTACCGGGAGATTTGATATATATTATCCAACATTTCATCCCCATTACCGGCTACAATCTAAAGAGGCAAAACACTCATCATCATCATAATAATAATAATAATAAATAATAAATAATAAATAATAATAATTTACATTGAGATCGAGTCCTTGTCTCAGACAGGGTAGAGAGGGAAGAAAAACAATCTCTAGCAATCTAGCATGCCTTTCACAAGGTTCATAAGAACTCCTCTATATATAAGCCAACCCAAGCACAAGTAGTTCTAATATACAAGTAAAGGAACATATTCCGGTCACTACCATTAACGGTTTGTACTCAAGTATCTTCCCCTTGAAATGAATTGAGCCGTCTGAATCTTTCATCAAGTTGTGCCATCACTGCTGGCTCCTGTTTTTTTCTCTGCTTTGACAAGCTGTTTGTGTTCAACGATCCAATAGTGTCAAACGCCACCTACCAGATTGGTAAACGCAGGCATTAATCTGACAGTCCATGACATTTACAAGATTTATCTAGCAATAGCATCAACTGAACGTGCCATTTTTCTTACCTTCAACAAGTCATCAGGATCAAAGAGGTGGTGAATGCATTTCTGTAATATGTTTATTACATCCCCAACTTGGTGGGTTATAAGCACCTCCTCTTCCTTTATCTGTAATTACAATACAGTTTAGGGTTTTTGAAGAATAATGGAGTTGACTTCCCCCATGTTTATGTTCACAGGTGAAAGTTTACCTTAAAAACCGCCAATGCCACATTTAACAAAATTATGGCACCGTCATAGAAAAGGACATCCCAGACCCGCAGAGTCGTCTAAGAAAAAACAAGAACCACCAAAGTGCAAAATACATGAGCAACTTAACAAGATAGGTACAATAGGATTTGCCAAAGTGAATGAGTGGGTCATACCTCCGATGGCAAACTCTTAGAAAAGAGGCATAAGAACCACTCAGTCGTAACAAGAGAGACGTCAAACTGCAAGGCATCCAAGTGTGCAGATATTCTGCAAACTTCCTTTTCAATATTTTTTAATGTCATAAACAACTTGCAGTAGAGTAAGAAGCATACCGTGGACATTTCTTTGCCAGTAGATCTTTAAATACCCTTTGTTCAACATGACATCCAGATAAGTTATTTGCATAGCAGTCGTTTACTAATACGTGTTCTAATAGGACAGCAAGCATCCAGAACGCGTCTTCCTCTGTCTTCATCACCAGCAATAGCAGTGCCGCGACATAATTCAAACCCTGCGGTATAAGGTTTGGTGTTTTTTAGGAATTTTCTTAGAACAATTATCACTTTATTCAGTTTAATGAAAAAATGATTATGTTATCAAGTTATGTGTGTTTCTCATGTACCAACAGATCTTGGAAAATGAAGTACTTAGTACTGGAGTAATAGTAGTAGTAGTAGTAGTAGTAGTATATACAATCATTTAGTATTCAAACCGGGTTCGGAAGGAAAATAGTATTCACCTGACAATAACCAACATAAGAATCACGAAAAGAGTAACCAACAAGGACACGTCTTAGTGCAGCATGACCATCCGGGGTATCCAACCACGGATGACCAGGAAATGTTCTAGGAAGGTCCTGCATATTTGTTTAAAAGTGAATAAGAACAAAATTACTGCAAGTGTAAAACTTGATTGAAACACAAATATAATGACCAAGCACCTTGAATCAACATTGAAACACCTGTGTTCGACCATTAATCATGTTTAGATTGTTGAACTAAATCTAAACATAAAAATAAAGTAACCATAACTAGAAGAAAAGTGATGACAAATAAAATTATATAACAAGGATCTGCCAGGAAACGATATACAATACCAAGTATGGGCAGTGTCAAAATAATGCAGACAACACTACACAGAGATCGAAACAACAGAAATACAAGACTAGATTATAATAGGCATCACCATAAGAGCATAACATGAACACATTGCTAAGAGTGTTATATGATTATTTACATGGATCCGAATGCATCAGGTGAACATGATGTTAATCCAATCAACCTCTACAGTAAGATACATTCACCTGTCTATAACCCTTTGATAGCATGAGAGCTTGGCCGAAATTTAATTCCACACACATGTGCTAATAAGAAGCAAAAAATAATCTCTAAATGTATGACTATTTCAATATTCCCAATTCAAGTTCCCAGCAGGAGGAACTAGCCAAAAACACGAAGTTGAGCATTTGCACGTTGCAGCAGCAACCGACAAAACCCTTAGACAACAATACACACAAATAGATGTATGGAGATAGCATCAACAAAAGGAGGACCTACGTGATCAATCTGCTTCGTGGCAGCGGTGACCTGGCCATCAGTGGCCCTGATGAGATCACTGTAATAGCACTCGGGCGCGGTGGCCTTCTTCTTAGCCGCACCTGAGAGTGAGAACCAGACCTTGGGCCTCAAAGATGGCGGAATCCCTTTCCTAATCAACTTTTTCAGGGTGATTGCATTTGCCAAGAAAGACAGCTTTAAGGAGGCTTTAAGGTTGTTGGAAACATGGGTTTGGAGGTACCAATTGAAACCTTTGCTGGCCTCCAATGCCCACCACACCTTACCTTGTTGTCTAATCCTCTCTCTCACCTCATTCAGCACATTCACATCATCCACATTTCCTTCCACATTGAACCCATAAAGATCCTGAAATTTTACTGTCAGGTTTGCCCTCCTAGTGTGGATGCTGGGCCTGTAAGAGATCATTTGAGGATTCTGGTGCCTGTAATCATAGGTGACATTGTTGCCCACAGAAAGGTTGTAAGTTCCATACATTGCTTCCCCTTTACCAAAAAGGATCCAGCAAAGTTTAAGATCACCCAGATCAAAAGAAATGGGAGCTTCGGTTAGGAGCCTCCGGGAAGAATAACATAAAGCTCAAAACTTGAAGAGGGCTAGAGGGCTGAAAAACTGACTTCTTTGCAGAAGAAAGAAACGAGGGCGGAGATCAAACAAAGGGAATACTTAGCAGATGGGAGAATAAGACAAATAGAGCATGTAATCAGGATTAAAATAAAAGCCAAAAACAAGAAAGAGGGCGGATGATAAACATCTTTCTTACTTGTTCTTCAGCTGCAATAGAGAAAAGCTGAAAAAATGCATAAAATCTAGAAATGAGATTACTACAGCAGGGGGAGATTTTCTGATCCTCCGGGAGGCAGCAAAAGGGGGGATGAAGACCCCAAATCCAAATTTCTCCGGAGTTTGAGGCCCATTTCAAATCACAGACAGAGAGAGACAGATATTACGCACAATATAGAGGGAAAAGAGGTGAGGAGGACACGACGGGATTCACCAAGTGTCTATTTTTATTTTTCTACTCTCATCTGATTATCAGATTTTCTAATTTCTATATTCTTCTATCGGCAAACATTATTGCAGGTGTGGACCTACTTGGGCTTTTAAATCTCTACTCTCTATTCCTCTCTGCAAACAAAAAAATCTTCATCGGCCCATCATATATTCTATTATCAGAAGAAAGTTCAAGCGGCCCAATTCCAATAAATATGATTTCATTTTTTTATGCGCTCAGCTGGGACTCAATTACTCAAACTAGGGCTGAGCAAAATCCGGTCCGGATCGGATTTTTGGACCGGACCGGACCGGACCGGTACCGACCGGAACCGGACCGAGGCACTTCCGGTCCGGTCCCCGGTCCATGAATTTTAGATATCCGGTTCCCGGTCCGGTCCGGATATTTATAAAAATTAAATAAAAAATATATTTAAATTAAAAATATATTAATTTTAATATTTTTATAGTTTATTTTTAATATTTAAGTTTCACATTTATATTATATACTTAATAATATTATATTTTTCATAATTTATATATAATTTCTCTAAATAAATTATAATTTTTTCAATAAAAAATTAATTTTTAATTCAAATAATATTTTTTTTTTAAAAAATAAAAATCCGGTCCAACACCGGACCGGACCGGGACCGGAGTTTTCCGGTCCGGTCCCCGGTCCATATATTTTAGGGAATCCGGTCCCCGGTCCGGTCCGGTTTTGGACCGGTGCTCAGCCCTAACTCAAACCAGCAGTAGACACACTTGGCAGTTATGCTGTTCATTTGTTCTTAACAACTTCAGTGCCACGATTGTGAGATAGTACGACGTTAACTTAACGGTATATACTACACATGCACATGGATAATATGATACTGATTAGCGAGTATTTAAGAGCATTAATATAGCTGATCGTATTCTATGATAATTGTGAATCTACAACTGACTAAATTAGTTTGTGAGGTGGATTTTCAGGAAAAAAACGAACCAGCCTGACTAGAAAGCAGAGCTTATTGAAACCATACGACATATAGACGAGAAAAAACAGTAGTGTAAATTTTATTCATGCATACTGCATGGTTAGATCCACGAAGTTCGTACGTACATACATAGTGATACGTCATACGTGTATATATTAGCTAGCAAGCTGGTTGGCTACGTACACATATATTAGCCCTTAGCTTGAAGCCAGCTAGAACCAACCTCCTCCTCCTTTCCCTCCATGGCCACCGCCCTGGCCTCCACCAGAGCCAGATCCTCCTCCTCCTTTTCCTCCGTGGCCTCCACTAGAGCCACTGCCACCTCCTCCTCCTTGTCGACCCCCGCCCTGGCCTCCTCCACGTTGGCCGCCGCTACCCCCGCCCTGGCCGCCTCCTCCACGTCGGCCACCGCTTCCGCCGCCCTGGCCGCCGCCTCCTTGTCCGCGGCCACCGCTTCCGCCGCCCTGGCCGCCGCCTCCTTGTCCGCGGCCACCGCTTCCGCCGCCCTGGCCGCCTCCTCCTTGTCCGCCGCCCTGGCCGCCTCCATGTTGGCCGCCGCTTCCGCCGCCCTGGCCGCCTCCATGTTGGCCGCCGCTTCCGCCGCCCTGGCCGCCTCCATGTTGGCCGCCGCTTCCACCGCCCTGGCCGCCTCCATGTTGGCCACCGCTTCCACCGCCCTGGCCGCCTCCATGTTGGCCACCGCTTCCACCGCCCTGGCCTCCTCCATGTTGGCCACCGCTTCCACCGCCCTGGCCTCCTCCTTGTTGGCCACCGCTTCCACCGCCCTGGCCTCCTCCTTGTTGGCCACCGCCCTGGCCTCCTCCTTGTTGGCCACCGCCCTGGCCTCCTCCTTGTTGGCCACCGCCCTGCTGGCTCCCGCTAACTTTCTTTTTGCGGTCGTCAATCACATCTATGTCATCCCTCTCTCCTTCTACAACCAAAATTTTAAATAATTAAAAACAATTTTTTTGCTAATGTATAAAATAAATAAATTTCAAGTTTTTTTTATCTAATTTGAAAAAACTTTAGAATTAAACTTTAAACTAATGTTTATCTTAAACTAATTCAAAAACTTTAGTTATCCTCTATTTTCATAGAAAAATAAGATAAAATATAACAATAGTTCAAACTATTTGTATAAATTGCCCATATAAATAAAGATTGGATTTATCCACCTTGGAAAGTACCACTACTAAAAAAAAAAAGTACAACTACATTATTAAGTGCATGGAAAACACATCTGTACCATCACTTAAATTTCGAAAAATATTTACTTGAATAATAGCCAATACAAAAATGTAATAAATGAAAGGAAAATACACACGTATAGTCCTAATAATAGACTTACGGTTTTGAACTTGATGGCGAGAGGAATCCGCAGTGACAGAGGAGGAGATGAGAATAGCAGAAACAAAGACCAACACCCCTAAGAGCACACATGCCTTACGATTCATCGTCATTTTAATTGTACCGTGTGTTATACCGATCAGTTGGAAGATAGTGCCGAGTTTTTGTGCTCCAAATTGGTCCCGACCCGGATTTATAGAAAAGATAGAGGGGCTTGGCTGAACTCGGGTGATACGTGGAGAAAGGAGAGTTCGGCGGAGGGTACGAGTAAGAGTAAAGGGGTTGACATTTGGAGGAAGTTAATAGATGGACGTGGTGACAAGCCGACGAAGCAGAGTACGTGGCCGCTTTCTGGGCAGGTTTGGAGCCTCAGCAAAGCAATGCATGGCGGTTTGTGATTAACACGCATGGAATGATGCGTTAACTGGATCGGAAAAGCTTATCCGGGCTGGATCACAGTTCATTCCTGGCCCAGCCCATTTCGGAATGATGTGCAAACTATCAAGGATTTAAAGCGAATCGCTCCTTGCTTAGTCGTTTAATCTCCTACTAGCTAGATAGGATGACATCTCAGTGCAACATATATTTATACATACCTGTATCAACAATTGTAGTATTCGCTAGGAGTACTTGAATAATAATAATAACAAAATTATTATACGCCTTGCATTAATAACACCGTAGCTATGACTGTTGAGTGTGAGCGACGGAATACCAATTTCATTTTAATTTATATATAAAAGATGCATTCGAGCGTTATGCAGAGCGTGGGCGTTGAGCTTGGAGAGATCTCCGTCACCTTGTAGACGGGGATATGGGCATTATCGACTAAATAAGCAGACAACATACAGTACAGATAGATAGACTGACGTATATCTCAACACATTGCATATCCCCGGACCCTAGAACCAAAAAGATTATAACAATACTAGTGAAGACTGGAAATGTAATTGTCAGCCACAATCCATTATCCAACATTGCAACAAAACAACTGCCAAAAGCTGAAACGTTATGATTCAGCTTGTTTTCTTTTTCCTTTAATAAATAGATAAAAGAGAGAATAAAGTTCCACCCACTCACCAGGCAGTGATGTGATGAATGCATTCCTTCGTACATGGCAAAGCCTTCATCAATCGCCTAGATGGAGCCGGTGAATCATATGTACAACGAGACTGAACACTCACCACATGAACAAATGGCAATCAACAGTTAACTGAGTGATTTGACTCCGTATCCACTGCTTGGACTGGCACCTGAACTCTCGTCTCATCTTCACTTGTCGGAACCTCCTTCCGATTGACCGCCAATATTACACTGGACCTCCACCCGCAATATAACTAGCTTCTGCTATAGATTCTAGCATAGTAATCACCTCACTTGTGTCGTCTAGGTAATACTTCGCCTTGCTTGGTTTTTGCCCCACTGTGCAAGCATAGATCAATGTGTCAGATGAGAGGGTCCCGCTGCCAATGATTTCAAACATGTCTTCATCGGATCTATCATCACCCACGCATAGTACAAAGTCAGCCTGCCTTGTCATTCTGCTGAAGACCTTCTCTGCAACAAGACCCTTGCTAACCCCCTATAACACGTTGGAATCCAATCGGTGTTGTGCTATCAGTAAAAATAATAGGGCTAGACTATAATAAAGTATAGAATAGAAGAAGAGACTGCAAATCTTCTTACCTGCGGTTTCACTTCAACAATGTACTGCCCACTTTTTACGGAAACAGGCTCATTTGCAAGCACACTTTCCAAATGGTCTAGCAACTCCTTTGCTTGAGAAGACCCAAAACCAGGGTCAGCATCCCTGTGGTGCCAAACCAACGCACTTTCCTTCCGCTCAATATAAGAACCATCGGTAGCTTCTGCATAGTGCTGCATAACAGGCTCAGCAATTTGTATCCACCCAAAATCACTACTCTGCCCACAGATTTCCCATTCATCCACTCCAGGCCACCTGATCAAAATATTGTAGCATTCATTTCATTGTTTTAGTATTATTCCTACATTGTAGTATTACACTAGCACACCAAACTAATTATTAACAAACACAGGAAATAAACTTTACAAACATGTACCTCATAAAATATCCATGCTCAGCAGCAATGCCTACCCTCTTGCAAGGAGAAAGCCATTTTCCTAAATTGTCTCGTCCTCGTCCACTGACAATAAAAACAGTATTCTTGAGGTCACTGCACAATGTATCAATTATCCTGACAACTGCATCGCTAGGTTTTTTGTTGATGGAGGTTTGCGGCATCACAGTCCCATCATAATCCAAAAGTATGGCCCTATTTTTGGACCTTGAAAAAGCTGACACTATAGCATCAATAGAAAGCTTTCTGAAGCTTGGATCAAGAGCTACCACTCTAAAGCCAAAACCTAATCCAATTCCCCAACATCTCCTTTTGAAGTGATCCCTGCAAGTCCTCTCCAAATCCTGGAAAAAGCTCTTTGCCCAAAATGCAACATCGTGTGTGCTAACGTATCTATAATGCTTTTCATGGCGCAATTGCTTCTCTGAATCAGACATTGAGAGTGCCTCGTTCATTGCCTCGGCTGTAGCATCAACATTCCACGGGTTCACACGAATCGCACCACTCAGTGAAGGAGAACAACCTATGAACTCCGAAACCACTAACATACTTTTACTGGGATGTTGCCTGCATGCAATGTACTCGTATGGAATCAAGTTCATTCCATCCCTCACAGCTGTGACCACAACACAATCAGCCAGAGTGTAATAAGCAACACGTTCACTTAGGGACAATGGCATATCAATGAACACAATTGGTTCATAACCAGGCAAGCCGTAAGTTTCATTCACCCTCTTACAACTGGCATGAATTTCATCCTGTATTTCTTCTTGATCTTTGCCCCATCCCCTAGCAGGGTTTGCAATTTGTACCATAACTGCTCTGCCCTGCCACTTTGGATGTTGCTTCAGCATCTGCTCCATGGCCAAAAGCTTCAAGTTAATACCTTTAAATATGTCCATGTCATCGACCCCAAGTAAAATAGTCTTTCCTTCAAACTTCTCTCTAAGCTCCTGCACCCTTCTTTCTTTCTCAGCCAGCTGCAGAACAGACTCAATTTGACCCATATGGATTCCAACAGGCATGATCTTTATCCCAACACTTCTTCCGAAATACTCAAGCCCAATGTAACCTCTCTTGGATTTATACTCCAAACCCAGCATCCTACTACAACAAGAAAGAAAATGCCGAGCATAGTCAAAGGTGTGGAACCCAATAAGGTCCACATTAAGCAATGCCTTGAGTATCTCTTCCCTGACAGGTAAAGTCCTATAAATTTCCGAAGAAGGAAATGGGCTGTGCAGGAAAAAACCCATCCTCAATTTGATGAACCGCCTCCTGAGGAACGAGGGTAACACCATCAGATGATAATCATGAATCCAAACATAATCGTCCTCAGGATTTATCACTTCAATCACCTTCTGGGAGAAAATCTTGTTGGCAGCCACATATGCCTCCCACAAGGAGCGGTCAAAACGGCAGCCTTGACTAGCAGAAAATGGAAGCATATAGTGGAATAGTGGCCACAAATGATGCTTGCAGAAGCCGTTATAGTACTTTGTGTGGATATTGTGCGGTAGAAAAGCTGGAACACATTTGAACTTTTCCAGCAAAATCTGAGACACGTCATCTTGTTCATCCACATCCACGTCAACCCTTAAGGAACCAATATATATTATCTCCATATCCTCGGCCAAGCCATCCTTCAATTGTAATAACAGGGAATCGTCATCCCAACTAAAGACCCACCCCTTGTTATCCGGCCTTCGCTTGGCTTTCACCGGCAGCTGGTTAGCCACTATTATTATACGATCCTGAACTATGGAAGAAGGAACGTCAGAGGATACGCTATTAGCTTGATCATCGTCAAGCTCGGATATAACCCCAGCAACTGTCATTACCCGAGGAAGGCTGCGTTTTTTTTCCTTCCCCATTGCGGGGAAATTCCCCGAAGCTAAATCTAATAGATTGGTGTACGATCTGGACATCATTTTTACACAATTTCTTTTCTGGTAAAAGCTGAGCACTCCTTGTAAGGGATTCAACTGGAAAGCACAGCCAATGTAGCACTATTTGGATGTAAAAAAGAAATCTGCACAAGAAACAATCAAAACATGAGCATCAGTAGCAGCATCAGATAATCATATAGATAGATAACATAATAAAAAATCACAAATCAAGTAGTCCACATCCAAATATCCAATACACACATCAGACATCTCCGTGGCATGGAATTGCTAAAAAATAGTTCCCACAGTAGCAGATCTACCCAGAATAGAAAAGCCATTAGACAATCTAAGAAAGACTATCGATTATCACACACGTCCAGACCCGATATTAAAGAGATACTAATAGTCAAAGACCACGCATCCATCCATTTACAGAGCAAGAAAAAGTCAGATCCAGCACGAAAAAAGGCAGATCTAGCAGCAACATAGTCAGATCCAAGACGCATACCTTGGAAACAATCAAAATTCTCGAGCCTGTGGTCGTCGTTGGAGGGATTGGCGGCGGGAAGCTAAAAGGATTATGTTCAGTCAAACCCTCCGTGTTTTAGGAGCGTCAACAACAAGCATAGCTTGTCAGCAAACAACTGGAGAAGCGGATAGAGGTAGACTCGGAGGCGCTGGTGGATTCGCTATATCCAACGAAGAAGGCGATGAGAAGATGGAAGGAGAAACGGAGACCTGGAAGGACGGAGGGGATGGAATAGAGCAGAAAGAAACACAGCTGTACCCAAATAATTTTACATTTGGGCCCTCTCTATCCGCAGCCCCCCTTAAACTTATCAGTATAATACGGGGTACAGAGTACAGACCCTAATTAATTAACAATTAACAAAAAAAATACTCCTATCTAAACTTAAAATCTTAAATCGTGTTATTAGAACAAGACCTCCGAAAACCCCTTCTCTCTCTCTTATCTCTCTCAAGTCTCAACGGCTCAATCGTTCATTCACCTTGACCGTCTTCGAACATTAACCATGCGAATGTTGTCGCTAACATTTCCACCCTCCAGCCCTTGCTATTGCGCCCACCCGTTTCCGGGAGCGGACCCCATTCTTCTCCCTCGAATTTCATCCCCACCTGGCAAAACCTCCATCTCCCACCACCACCGGCATCCGGTTCATCCGCAGGCTGTGAAAGGGTCCGGATTTCTGTCAGCAATCGGGCGGGTCATCGAGGAGGAAGAGTACAGGAAGGCCAGGGCCGAAGCTCAGAAAAAAGGGCATGAAATTGAAGGGTTTTCTGTCGAGGGTATCTCTGTTGGAGGGCTTGAAACTTGCGTGATTATTCCCGAATTTAAGTCCGCTTTTGACATCGGCCGCTGCCCACCTCGTGCTGTCCACCAGAATTTCCTGTTCATCACCCACGCTCATCTTGATCACGTTGTGGGTACTTCTGTTTTCCTTTCTCTGACCGGATGGGACCTTGTTTTACTTGTTTGTAAGCTCTTAGGAGCAATCTCTTGAGAAGAACCTCGATTAAGGCTTCACCTTTTAAACCTCTTGCAATTTTGCCTTCAGGATTCTTAAAGTTACTCACTTACTCTTGCATTTCCTTTTGACAATTGAATCAACACATGATTTACTTCTAAACATTACTACTTAGGGGTGGTTGGGAATGTTTTTGGCACATAGAAACTGTCTTCTTTTTCATGAAACTATGTTTTTAATGAAACATGGTAGTTTGCAATTGATGTCACATAGATACTATGTTTTTAATTGGTAGTTTGCATTTGACACCTTTGAAAATTTGTGGGGTTTCATTTTCAATATCTATTCTACTGGTTTTGTTAACTCTTTTCTGTTGTAATTAGGCCATGTTTCAAACCTGTTCCCTCACTCAAATTATGATTTTGATCTAGGGCGGATTGCCAATGTATGTCGCTACTCGTGGATTGTACAACTTAAAGCCACCCACCATATTTTTGCCCCCTTGTATCAAGCCAGATGTAGAGAAATTATTTGAAGTTCATAGAAGCATGGGTCAAGTGGAGCTAAATGTTGATTTAGTTGCGCTAGATATAGGTATGCAATTTCTTTCTATTTTATTTACTTGTTCAATGTTATGTTGTTTCTGAACCATTCACCTCATATTAGTCTAATTGAGTAATTGTGTTTACTGAAGGTGAAACATACGAGTTACGCAATGACCTTGTTGTGCGACCTTTTAAGACTAATCATGTGATTCCCAGCCAGGTTATTATGCTTTGACTCTTTTATGCTGTTTAACTTCGGTATAGCTCTGGGAATCTGATTTAGAGTATCAAATGCTGCTGTCATGTACAACCACATTTGAGATTGTACCACAACTTATTCTCTGTTGTGTTTCAGGGGTATGTTATCTACTCAATCAGAAATAAGTTGAAGAAGCAGTACACACATCTGAAAGGACAACAGATTGAGAAATTGAAAAAGTCCGGTGTTCAGGTTGTAATACCTTGATTCTGTGCTATGCCCTTTGCTTTCAATAATTTATTTGACTCCTAAGTTTTTTTTTAGATCACAGATGTGATATTGTCTCCAGAGGTTGCCTTCACAGGGGACACTACATCGGACTTTATGCTTGAACCACGTAATGCTGATGCTTTGAGGGCAAAACTCCTTATCACAGAGGTAAAATATTTGAACCTGCTTCTCCCCGAGTAATTTGTTCTTACCTTATCTCAAGTCTGTCGTGGTGGGGGGAATGTTATCTGTTATGTAGCTTGAGTGCCGTACTGTATTGTGGTATTTGAATTTATGGGATTACCTGTTAAATTTCTCAACAGGCAACTTTTCTGGATGAAGGAGTGAGCATTGAGCATGCACGTCAACACGGCCATATACATTTGTTTGAGGTAAGTATAGTGTTGGAAAGTTATTTCTGCGTTTTGTCTGTGCAAAAGTAATATGTTCTTGCTTGTATTATTGGCAAAAACAAAGAAAAAATCATACATTTAACAGCCTTGATTTAAGTATGGTTGATCTAGGTTGTCAAAACCCATGTCATTATATATTAACATAGTTAATGTGACCTATGGTTGAAACTGCAGATCATGGAGAATGCCCAGTGGATCCGGAATAAAGCTCTTCTGCTGACTCATTTTTCTTCACGGTATCACATTGAGGTAATAATAATGCATTGTGCTACTCTTCTCCAATGTCTGATACATATCTGTGAACTTGTAAGATTGGAATGCATAAGAAGAGCTTGTTCTCCAAGTTTGAATTACAGCAAGAAGTTAAATATCATGAATGGTTTCAGGACATAAGACAAGCGGTAGCAAAGTTGCAGCCGAAGGTTTCTGCTAAAGTGTCTGCTCTAACTGAAGGATTTAAATCGAAGCATTCTTAGACTACTGCAAGTAAGTGGCCTTCATTTGCTTTCCTCTGTCTCTGTGTCTTGTTTATCTCGTTTGTTCTGTAATCAGTCGTTTGTAGCCTATGCAACAGAAACGTGTATGAACTATTGCACATGATTTTTGGATACCCTTCCATCCCACTTTATGCAATTGTGGGGAAACACGGAGTTGCAGCAGGCAGCGGCAGTGATAGATTATTGATTTTTAGACGGTGAAATGAATTATCTGAACTAATTGATTCAGAAAGAACCCCAAAAGCCAATTAGTATGTGATTTTAGCTGCACAAAATCATCTGAAAGTATACTAAAATGTTTTTAATCTTCTTCTTTTAAGCAGCTGCCACTACTGTGGGTGAGACACACGCCAGCTGGCCACCGTGTAGCCATATGCCAAGGCATAACAGTCACTATCCTTAAATTTTCTGCCTCTCGAGTTACGTGGCCACGTGACTTGACCACGCCCAGCTGTTAACTCATCGACGTCTTAGCATTTCCCTCTTTCGCAGTCACATTTCATGGTGTGCTTGTTGAACATGATTGTACGTGTGTGGTGTTCACCAGGTCAATAAATCACAATTCACATAATCAACCAGCTTTTTAGTAATTATTACAAATAATAATAGTAGTAATAGTAGTAGTACATTTAAGGAACACTTCTGGGTCGGGATCTTTAGGCTCTTGGGCTAGTGACCTAGAACAACGGTTTTAGGGGTGCCTTGGTTCTCTGGGGCCTGCACTTGTTGTTTATCCCCAGTGACGACAGAAGGCTCGGTATCACCGCCGTCGCTGTCGTCCTCCGCCTCCTCCTCGGCCTCGGCCTGGGCAAGCTGGCACACAGCTTTGGGAACCCCTTTGTCGCACTTCTTTGTGATAGAGCCTGTGGTGGGACTCGGGGGTCCGCTGCCAGCAGGCGCCACCGCCATTGCTGCCTTGGCTTTGTTGTCTCCTTCCGTTGACCTGATTAGGAGCGAGCAGACGACGGCTGTTACAACCCAAAACACCGCCCCCGCCTTCTTCTTCTCCTTCCTCAACCCCATTTATTCTTTGATTGTTGTTTGGATCTTCCGAATCAAACCAACCTTTTATCTTGATTGTTTAATTTCATTGTGCTGCATGCGTGCACCACCAACTCCAAGAGGGTAAATTACATTTATGGAAATGAATGAATTGCCCCTAATTTTAAATTTAAATTATAAGGAGGAGATTTGTAGCTAATTATAGTTCGTTTGCCTTTTTTACATTGGTTCCTATTAATAGTGATCTAGCTTAATCAATTAGTTGTTCCCCGTCTTGATCGGTAATACTGTATATAAATGATGATTATTCATGCATGATAGATATAGTGCTTATTCTAGATTTACTATATATGCTCAACTTAGATAATGTTAATACAACCAACCGTAGATTAATCATGCAAATATTAATGGACTTGCAATTGTATTATGAATTCATTCGTATTCTTCCCCAGGCTTCACAGTTTGCAACCAAACGGGGGGGGGGGGGGGCCCTAATGGCACTTGATTAAGACAAATTTGACATCTCAACTGCTTAGCTCTACCATATTAATTTCAAAGCTGGCATGTGGCCTTAATTGCCTTCTTTATTTTGCTAATATGCAACTACCAAGTTAACTAGCATACTCCATGGGTGGCGTACATGGGCTGTCGCCTGCATTATGAGGTCTGATTAGGTCAAAATCCTGAATGGATGGCCGTTGCTTGGTTCATCATTTAATTCAACGAGTTTAAGTACGTAGTGATTCAACAACCCGTGTATACATACAAGTAGTAGCCGCCAAGTAACGAAGCCAGAAAGGCAGATATTGAATTGGGATAGAAATTTCTACGCGAACTAACTTAACTAGAAGACCGCCTTGTAGTAAGTGGGGACAAAGTATTACTCCGTAGTAGTAGTTACCTAACACTCCAACAATATTGCAGGATCGCACAATTAATGTTGCTTCTATCATATCCTACTTCAAGTAAAAACGGTGCTCTAATTTGTCAAATATGCAAGTGGAATAAAGAAAGGTATAATATGGCTAATTAAAATTACTAGTAGCAATTAAAACTCATATCTAAAAAACGAACTATCGGTAAAATATACTCCGTATGTTAGAAACTTTCCCTAACCATGGTACAGTACGTATTGGTTTTTCTCTCTAGTTCAAATACTATCACTCCAATACAACCAATCATGATAGAGATTTGACAAAGATATATTGAGGAATATGATGGATGCATCATGCAAGAGAAAAAGAAATCACGTTTGCGAACCAAAACGACGGTGTTGCGATTAATGAATAAATAGCACAAGACATTTGCTACTCTACAAAAGTGCAATAATACACGGGCGAGTTGGTTCAAGTGGTAAGCAGCCTGGTCCACATCCATGAGGTCTGGGGTTCAACTCCATCCCATCAAAGCCAGGTGTCCGACCCGGATCGAGCTGAATGTAGTCAAGATGAAGCTCTGGGAAAAAAGTGCAATAATTAAGAAAATCTCCCAACAAACAAGGAACTGTTTCCATACAAACTATAACAGTACGTACGTCTACTTGGATGCAAAATTTATTATTTAAGGGATGGGCGGAGAGACTGATAAAATGCAACACAACACAAATAAGAAGAAAGGCGAATGAATAAATAAAAGTAGCTAGAAGATGCAGCAGTATACTGTGATAGTAGTGGCCAGCTTGGTCCTGCAGATTTGGAGTGTGACCTGCAGCTCCAAAATTCCAGCCATGATCGTGTTCGGAGACTCCACGGTTGATCCAGGAAACAACAACTACATACCGTGTCTTCTGAAGAGCGATTTCCCGCCTTACGGGCGAGACCTTCCAGGGGGCAGGCCCACCGGCCGCTTCTCCAACGGCCGGATTCCGCCCGACTTCCTGGCCCAGGCCATTGGGCTCCCTCATGTCATGGTTCCTGCCTACCTGGATCCTAGCAAGGCCATTTCCGACTTTGCTGTTTCTGTCTCTTTTGCATCTGCTGGAACTGGCTATGATAATGCTACTGCTGCTATCCTGGTACCTAATTCCCTGCTTACTTTTACTTACTTACTTTTATCATATTTAGCTAAGCAAACCTACGTACGTACTGATCGATTTAGGCTGCATTTATTGTCATTTTTCATCTTATTTGTGACTTGGCATGCAGCTACACAGATAAACTATACATGTATGTATGTATGTATGTATGTATGTATTGGTTGTTAGTTTTAATAACAAAATATCTTATGTGGCTAGCTATAATAAGATTCTAGCTGTATATATATATATATATATATATATATATATATGTATAGTAAACACTGTATCTGTATCTGTATGCAGTAGCTAGTACTCCCTATATATTCAATTGTATCAGTATATATACTGCCAATTTTGGGATAAAGAAATGCTCCTAGACACAAGAGAGCATGTTAAATGTCCCTTACCCTTACACAGCACACACTGTACACTCACGCAGCTCTGAAAATGGCCCATAGTTATTGCTTGCTGTAAACGATCTGCAGCTATGGAGGACAAGTCTGTATGGTTGGGACAGTAGGTTGCAGTATTAATTCTCATTGAAGACTCTCATAAAACTGTGGGTTCAAAAAGTTAGCCCGTTTAAGTAGAGCAGACTGTGACATGAGTAATGCACTTATGTCTTCCCTATTCCACAACCTATAGCTTTTGATTTTTGAATACCATGTCAATAGATTTGTACCATCAGTTCAAGTACGTACTCCATCATCCGCAAGTTCCCCAAGTACAGATCACTAATGATACATATATATATATATAGATGTAATAAACAAACCCAAAACACATGCACATATACTTCTATTTAGTGTAGTGTAATCTAAATATGTGTGGCAAGTTATATATGTTTCTGAATCCTCAATTTTATTTGCAGAATGTGTTGCCTCTTTGGAAGGAGGTGGAATACTACAAGGAGTACCAAAGGAGACTAAGATCATACCTTGGAAGTAAGAAGGCCAATGTCATAATAAGAGACGCTTTGTATCTAATAAGCATAGGGACAAATGACTTCCTTGTGAACTACGACATTTTCCCAACCCGAAAAGCACATTATACAAAGGATCAGTACGAGGATTTCTTGCTAGATATTGCTGAGAACTTCATCCGGGAGATCTATGTTCTTGGGGCAAGAAAGATTTTCTACAGCGGTTTGGGCCCAATTGGGTGTGTGCCAATGGAGAGGACAATCAATATTCTTGAGAGCGATGGATGCAGGGAAGATTATAACACAGTCGCCAAGAACTACAACGTCAAGCTTCAGAACTTGCTGGGGAGGCTCAATGCTGAGCTTCCAGGGATCAGAACGGTCTTTTCGAATCCATATGAGCCTGTTGAGCAGATTGTGCAAGATCCGCAGAAATATGGTAAGTTTTCTCGATGTACTGTATAGAATAAAATGTTTCAGTTAATCCATGCGTTCCAAACTTCAGGTTAGATGCATGATACTAGGCTGACAGAGTTCCATTTCTAGCTAGGTTGCCTCCACTATAATATGGCTACACTAATGTGTGCACAAAGGAGTATGTAGCTGAAGTTTGAGTACATATAGAAGTTAGATGCCTACTGGAGTCAATAATATGGCTACACTAATATCATATAGAGAAGTTAGAGGCCTACTGGATTCAACAATGGTATGGTATGGTGTTTCCCCGCCTACCATTCCTGTAGAATCGTGGAAATGACAGTAACGGGTTCCAATTAGGAGCTTCATGGATATGATATCATATGTAACGCTGCACCTTATCACTGTAAACCATTATTAAACTGTTCTCAGATTAACTGTGACGACATTTCAAGATAAGTAGATAACATGTCCGTTTCTCTCAATTTCCGTATGTTATTACGTAGGATTTGAAGAGACGAGCAAGGCATGCTGCGGAACAGGGTCATTTGAACTGGGTTTCCTTTGCAACAAGGATACTCCCTTTACATGCCCAGATGCTGACAATTACCTCTTCTGGGATTCCTTTCACCCAACAGACAAAGCAAACCGCATTATCTCAGAATATGTCGCCAAGAATTTCTTGACCCCTTTTCTGAGTTGATTGTTTCATATTCAAACTGGCCATTCATCTCAAATCAACTGTCCAAAAGACAAAGTATGCTCTGTGCACGCTTTCCACATACTGATGGCAATGCTGCAGCTTACTTTCTCAATTATATTGTAATTGGAGGTATATGAACCTAAGACCTATTCCTGTGGCCTTTGCGCAACAGTTTGATTATACATGGGTACACACAGGGTACCTCTAAGATAATTGTAAGAGAAAAAACAGTACGGTCTGACGGACATTCTTTTAGGATACTAGATTATACTCGAATGGAACATTTGCTTACATCAATATGCATATGACAATTCAAGCCGAACTGGGTAATCGAGTAGCTTGGGCGGTGGCTGTATCATTTTGCAAGGAACCTGCAGTTTTAGAAGCATTTGCCCGTGATTTAAGCCTGTCTAGAGGCCTTAAGGGGAACTTCCACCTAGGTTTTATTTGTCCCAACAATTTCATCTGTTCTTTCCTGAACTTCCTATTTGCATACCATTTCCCACCGCGCCAACCCAGCCCGTACCTGCATTTGCGATGGATGAGTAACTGAATTCGAATAATGTGGATTGGATAGAAGCAAACATAGCACATCGTATCTCTAACTGTTTTTCTAAAAATGTAACTTATTTGAGATGAGCAAAAGACCTGCTGCATATATTTGAGATGAACAGAAGGTTAATTTCTGGCTAGTGATGGAGGCAAGTAAGCAAAACATACCCAAGGACTAAACTAATGCTGGCAGCGGCAGCAACAGTAGCTGTACTGGCGCTTCCTGCATTCACAATCTTCTTCATCTCGTCGTGTTCAATATGATGATTCTTTTTCATCTGCAGCCAACAGTCAAAAGTTTACTAATACGGATCAAACATTTAGACACTCAATAAACTGTTGATATATAAAAAAAATGTTTATGGCGTGAAAATAGATATGATATACTTACAGCTTCTTCAATTGAATTAAGTCTTTTATCAACTCTCGTGTCATGGAGGTGTCGTAGTGAGTAACCTGTGGCATAATTGGAAAGTTCAGGAAATACACCATAAAATTTTAAAATACACCCCCACCAAAATACAAACAAAAAAGTCTGCATCCAAGAATGAAACATATGAGCTAAAGCACGATCAGAATAGGATACACATTGTAAGTTGGTCAGACTTGCACATAAATTAGCGAAGGTAGTACTTCAAAAGATCTACAGGAGAAAGTAAATAGCAGATCGACAGCCTTCCGAAAGAGGGTAATTAGATTGCGCTCCAACTATTGGATGACATGCTAGACACAACAGGACATCTCAACAGGCGGTCTCCTTACACTATATGTATGCCATGGATACATAAGTGTCGCATTACTACAGATCCGCTGAGCCCTAATGATGAAGTTGAAGATATCAACAGTGAACAACGTTAAAACTTATATAGTGAGTTCAAGCCTGATAAGAACATCTCCTAGTGACTATTGTTGTTGTCTTTACTTGGTGATGCATATGTTCAAGAGCTGAAGCCTAATATATCACAATTGAACTACTTAAGCCAAGTTAAATGTACACTGATTCCGTCTTCAAATATGTTCATACTGTAGTTGCATTCCCATGTAGTAGTAGTCTTAAACATGGTTTACAACACACAATGTTTTAGTTAGTAACTATAGAATCATTGGTTTGAGAATCCACAACAAGTGCAAGAAATAGAATTGGGATAGAAAACAGACCGATCCACGCAGTTGCGACCGAAGCAATGGAAGTACCCACTGTAAAAACCACCCTGTGCCTCTCAAAAATGTCCTAAAAACCAACCAACCAACCAACACCCAACAATAGAACAGAATTAGGGAAAGTCTGATACTTGGGTGCCCTAGCTGGCGCATGTGAATCAGGTGCGAAATAATACACAAAATAAATCGAATCCCATGAAGAAGAGGAAGAAGAGTACCTTGGTAGAGTAGAAGGTATCTTGAATGGCAGACCGTGTATTAAGAAGCTTCTTCTTCAACTCGGGGGCTCCCACGGATCGGAACATCGAAGACCTAATCGCTGCAGGCAGCATCGTCCTTTAACTGGATGTCTTGACTCTCTTTCCTGGGGGGATCGATTTTGTCATACTACGACGACGATGACTGCGGATGGCACCGCCTTATCGGTGGGAGTGGGACGGACCCAACCCGACCCAACCAGATTACTTAAAAACCAGGCGACGCCCTTGCCCTTCTTACCACTTTCTATTTTCTTAGGGTCTGTTTGGTATGATGCCAGGAATCGGGTTGGAATGAGGTATGGGGTTGGAATAGAAATGGCTCATAACCTGTGTGTTTTAGTAGAGTATAGAATCATGTGTATTTTATGCAAATGGGAATCATTCGTACCCAACCCAGAGACCAAAGCAAACACATCTATAGGTTTAGCTCATTCATTCCTAAACCGATTCCTTATACCGATGGTATAGAAACAAACAGGACCTTAGTCTTTTTTGTTGTTTCTCTTTTTATTTACAACTCTCGTTGAGAGACCCCAAAAATATCCCAAACCAAACTCTCGTCAATTGCTTAATGAAGGCTAACAGAACATCTCTATTTTATCCAAACTGTATGAACTGCAAAACTTATATTGAACATCTGATCAAAACCAAAGAGACACAGTTATTAATGATAAAAGACCAAAAGTAAAGCAAGTATATGTTGAAGCTTCCATGTAGTTCCATGTATATGATGTTCTGGTATAACATGAAAATAGCTCGTCACTATTTTTAAATTCCATGCATGTGGTGATTCTGTATATAGCAAACCAAAAAGCTTCAATGACACAAACGGGACCAAAGAAAAAGGTTTTAAAATTCTTTCACCTGCTCAGCAATAGGGGTGGGCACGGACGGGTAACCGGAAATTCGGTTAATCGGATATTCGGTTACTAAATTATGATAACCATTACAGAACCGTTAAGAACCGGTTAACCGATATCGTTTAACCATGAAAACCGGTCGGTTAGTCGGTTAACCACTATTTGAAAGTGAAATTATTCATTTTAAATACATGCATTTTTAACCGATAAATATCGAAATATATAATCAAAACACGTAGTCGAATACATTGTTGAAATACATAATTGGATTACATATCAAAGCATCGATCGAATTACATAGAGTTTCACAAATAAATAAAAAAACAACCTTTTAAGTGGAATCACTAAGATCAAAATACTACGATCAAAATACGTAACTCAATCCCAAAACACTAATACATATTTCTTCATTCTTCCATAGCCTCGTCAATTTCAATCGACGGTTAATTCTTCCATAACCTCATCGATTTCAATTAACGGTTACTTTAACATCAGCTTTCTCATGCCTAAAAGTTATAAACAATAATACAACTATTACCGAACCGTAGAATATACGTATCTTTTATTAAAAAAGCCTAATACTATCAAATTAACCTATTTATATTATTTTTTTCAAAAAATATATATATTAATATTTTATTAAACTGTTTAACGGTTAACCGGTTGAAAATATATGACTAACCATTACCGAACCGTTAACCCGTTTAAAAAACCGGTCGGTTAACCATAACCAGTTTTCCGGTTATTCTTGTCACGGTTAACCGGAAAAAGCTTTCGGATACCGGTTAAACGGTTCCGGTTATTTTTGCCCAGCCCTACTCAGCAAGACCTGTGAATGATTTTACATTCTTTCAACACTACTTTTTATTGACTCCAAAAAAGTCGCCTTCTTGTCCGTGGCTTTCCAGCAAAAACAACTCTATCAAGTGCAAATGATGCAGAGGGTAGTGAGACAAAAGGTACACTACACTACAGTACACATGCAGAGGGTAGTGAAATCTACATTACTACTGCCATATTTTCTGAGATTGACCAGATAACTAACATAGATTTGCCCACAATCAACAGCTAGTTAAGATGATCAAACCCAAGTATGAACCAATGGTGATACAACACAAGTACATGACCTAGTAAAATCTGCACTTCAAGAGCCATTATCCCCCACAAAGATAACAAAACCCCTGGGGGTCATGAAAATTGTTCTCATATAAACAGAAACAGCAAGCCTGCAGACGACAACTGGATTTGGTTCTACAAAAGCGCTGCATGTAAAATGGATTGCAAGAAGATTTTCCATGTTAGAGTTCATCAAAATGAGACAATTCTACCGCTAATCCAATGCAGCTAGCATGCCCTTCAGACAACTAATCTAAATTAGCTTCTCTTATGTACCAGCAGCAGCTACACAGAATTCACAAGAGTGTCAAATCTGTCGATATATAGTCTCTGCCTGGAATCACCTCTCTAACAAAAGAACATAGATCGTGAGACCTTAGGGTGCAACCTTGGCAGCTGGGGAACTATGGGGCTTTCTTCTTGTACACTTCCTTCAAGCTCTTCATCCTTGGGCTTCTCATTCAAACCCTCAACTTGCAGAAATTGACTTAATTGTTTGGCTGCAAGATGCGCATAGGATATAGGTGCCACTGGAAAGGGTAGGGAGTAAGTTAAGGATTGTATTAATGTCACAATAACAAGTCTGGTGGATCTATTGCAAGTAGAGACTTACCAACTGATACAGCACAATTGCTCCTTTGGCCCCTATTTATGAAAAAACTTTCCAACTTTAAAATATATTCGAGGAATAAAAAACAAGAGAAAAAAGACTCAAGGGTTGAAGAACTTACACGTAAGACAGAGAGTATACAAAATTTTGGAGCTCATCGGGAGAGAAGCCAATCTCATTAAGTAAGACATGATAGTGAGCAGGTCGTAATGCTCCCTTCGTTTGAAGGAAAGAAGAACAAGGTTAATATATAAATCCACAAAATGAGGATGGACCTATAGAGAAGCACAAGACTCACCGTTGTTCCTCCATGAGCACATAGGTAGAAATCATAATTTTGTTGATGTACAATGCCTGAATCAACAACTGTACCTGGATGATATAAAGACGAAAGGTAAGATTGGTCAAACCAGAAAAACCCAGCTACAAATAGAAGAAAGCAAGAAGTAGTAGACCAGGGGGGACATTCTCAAAGGAGCTTGCTTGGAAAAACTTCGTATGGTGACGTTTCTGTGCCACGATCACTGTGAACTTGGGAAGTTCATCCTCACCAAAGCCACGGTAAGCCTAAAAGTAGCAAGTGAAGATCATGATTAAGATACAGAACACAGATTGAATAAATATTTTAAGCACTTTGCACATGAACATTGACCCAAATGAGCTAACTACATGTTCAGTGTGAAGCTTCCTCTTAGTAGCAATAATGAATCACAACTTCCATGACTCAGATTGAATAAGTATTCTAAGCAGAAATCATGCAAGGATGTCAAGAATAGCATCTCATCAGGGAACTCCAAGTATGGGATTTTCTTACTGCTTTGTAGTCTTGTAGAACCTTAGGCATCAATAAGATATAAATAAATATGCTAATTTTCTTACAAAGTAAGATCAAAATGTTATTTTTAAGCAAACTAATAAGTTAGAAAAAGAGGCTTATTTAGAGCAGATAACTACCAAAACGACTTCTTAAAAAGCCCAATTTCAGTCAGTTGATAGAAACTTAAACCTACTCAAGTCTACAACTAATGTGACACACACAGTTCATAAGATAGGAGATAGAAATAAAGGTCTGCCTCCAAGAAAGTGGGATTACATTCATGGGACACTATTTGGCTTATTTTAACACATGTATAATGGAAGTTAAGATTTTATTTTTTTGCACTGATGTACTCATGTACATAAGATTAAGTAAACGCCCAATTAACTTATTGGTTATATATAGCGAGGTGCCAATGAAATTGATATGTGACATGCAAGAAACAGAGTGCAGCCATTCATCATCTTCATTAAACCTGCTTAATTTGCTCCAATTCAATGTTCAGAACTTGGCTAAACTGTGATTCACTGACTCCATCCCTGTAAAGAAAATGTAGTAGTTAAGATAAGAAGGAAACCAAAATCTTGCAACCAGCTCCTTTATGCAGAGGAACACAATTTGTCTGGTGAAGGGGATAATCATGGATGGAAACTTAAGCTAGAGAGTTTTAGATTTTGACATTATCCATGTTCCCGGATAGGCTAATTATGTACAATTGAGCCAGTTAAAATGTCTTTGTAAGGTAAGGAGCAAAGATTGTAGGTAAAGGAGTATCCAAGCTTAATTGGGACCTTTCAACACTGAAGAGTTCTCAATTTAATAACAAAAAGTATTTACATTCTGCATGAAGCAACACTAAAAAAAAAAACAGCAATCCATAGCTAACAAGACTGCATTTTACAGGATCCTCAGGTCATGAGAATTGCACACTTTTCTTATTACTTTAATGTATCTGAACCACTTCATGGAAAAAAATCTTCCATCTCTTGTCTATCACATATTTTAACAATAATTCATTTTTAACATAGAAATTCCTGGTTTGCATCTCTAAAACGAAACGTGCAGAGGCCAAAAAAGTGATTCAACTAAATAAAAAAAAATGTACTGTTGCTCATGTATACCTGAAAATAATGATCTGCTTAGGTTTCTGTGCGTTACTTGTGATATAGAAATCTAGCAGCAACTCTCTGTGAATAAAAAGAGCAAATTAGCATAGACCCATCCCAGAGAAATCAATAACCTTACAAGTTTTTTATATAATAATATTTCGCATGTATCACCGCATAGACAAATTTCGCATTTTATTCATGCATAAACTGATTTGGTATTCAATTCTATTGTTCAGAAAGATTCGCAAATGGCACTATAAATGATGACATATCGTTTTTGTAGTAGTTGCTTTAATGGAAGAAATAAAAGCAAGTGATACAAATTGCAAGTCAGTACCTCATTATACCATCATCCTTTCCATTCGGCAATAGTTTGAATAATGAGTCAATCATTTCAACCCTTGAAGCTTGTGTCCGTACAGCAGCTCTATATTTTGATATTGAAGGCCAAGATAGAGAGCCAACAACCTGCAATTTAAGACATTAGTTATAAAGTATGAGGATCATCCTCGTCCACACACATGGTTTCAGACACATGAGAAGACAAAGTACAGGTTACCTACATAAAATTCACCCCCTCCAACCCATGAACACAAAAACTTACATAGTTACATCCATGTGTTTGCATGTATGTGTGTGTATCTATCTATCTATCTATCTCTATATATATGGAGAGAGAGATTTTACAGTTCAGACATTGCTCCATAAGAAAATCTATTATTTAGTTTCTAACTGTTAATTTGAGTTCATTCCAAGAATTTACATTACCCACATCTTACTCTGAAAACAACTCATCATCAAACCAATTAAAATCTTGAAACTACATCTCAAGTTTCTCAACCTAGGGTCCCAGGCCTCAAGAAAGCCAATCTTAACACTTCTGAAGCCAAACCTCACCACATCCACTACTTCCTAACACCAAACTTTAACAGGTCCCTCAAACAAGTCCGCAAACTATTTCACTTGCCAATTCATCCACCCACATCCCACCCTGAAATGAAACCAGCTAAATAATACAAGATGTGTTGGTCAAAATGTCACATGGCAGTGGGGTTGGGTGAGTGAGTTCAATTGACATTTGTAGTTAAGGCAATAAGTGTAACATAGGCAGACCAACCTACATATTTGGAAAAACAATGATGAAACAAACATGTGTTTACATATATAAATACATGGCAGATAAAATGAACAAAATACCGCAGCAACAGATGGAACATCAGCTGGCCCGTGGGAGACATCCATACCCAAAATCAGTGTGGGAGCATCTTTAATGTGGGGTATACAAGAAGCCTCCTCGATGGCCAACAGAGAATTTGTCCCTCCAAGCTACATTGTATTTAATACAAGTCACAGGCAGCCAATGAGAAATCATCATGTGAAGTGGGACATATAATATTTATGTCAAAATATATAATTGCAAAATTTACCTTGGCATTGATTTTAAGAAGAACATTACTGAGGTATTGCTCAGTAATCTTGATGGGACATATACATTGTGTAACCACAGCAAAATTAGTCAAGCTCCTATATTTCCAAGGCCCTGGCAATAACAAAAATGAACAATATCAGCAACCTCATCAATAAAAAAGAATTAAAGTCAAAAAGAAGGTCTAGACAACAGCCATACCATATAGATCACAAGTTTTTCTTTCCGGCAGTACACACAATATAAATTGAGGCTCATCTGGCAGCTTGCGTACTAACTTCTCAAACATTCCATCTACTCTTACCATAGGACTAGCTTTCCTTAAGCGTGAATCTTCCTCCACTAAAGCATATGGCCTTTCAATAAGCTATCAAAGGACAAATACACGTGCAAGTGGAAAAACACTAAGAAAGATCTGAACAATAACAAGCATTAACCAATAATTTTGGAAACATTTATAACAAATCTCACCATGCCCTTCTTCATTGCACAACTAATAAGCTCTCTTGAGAGAAAACTTGTATCACAACGAGAAGAAAAGTTCACAATTGCCCAGTGCTCAATTGTAACAGGGGCAAGAAGATGCTAGAAAATAAGAAAGCAAGATTCAGATTTGTTTCATAAGCCATCAAACAAATACATCCTATAAAGTGGGCAATTAAAGGGATAGAAATAAGATATGATGAATCAAGCAGTACTCTATTCTTCATGGTCCATCGTCCATTCTGAACAATGCAAGTTTCACCTTTACCCATTTTTAGCTGCATATAAACAACAAAATGCGCCATCAAATGCAGCTATATAGATTATAAAAAAAGCAGCTGACATGAACATTCAGTATATGAAGTAATAAAATACCTTCGGTGCCTCAAGAATTCGAGAATCAACTTGCATAAATTTCTTCTCAAGAGATATACCATATGCAGCCAGCAAGGATTCATCAAATTGGTGATTTCCTACCGCCTGTAAATCCAGGTATCACGTGAACATATAAGCAAATTATATGATGTTCTAGGAATATGACAAACTCACACCAGCGAATATCTGATTGCCATGTAAACATAAAAGGCAAATTACATAATGTTCTAGGAATATTCATACTCACATCAGTCAGAACTTTAAACCGCTCCTGAGATTTCTGCTTTGATTTCTCAATAATAGAGGCCTTCTGTAGTGGAGACAATGCCTTTCTGTACCTTTGAAGTGATAAAAGTGAGCAAACCTGGAAAACATGGTCAGAGTAGCAACTGAAATTCTCCTACTTTCAAGTTCTCATTCTGGAAGTCAGCTCATGGTAGCTAAAATGGTTTGGGAGAGTTTAACTTCCTGCTACTAGTCAGATTGAAAAACACACCTCTAACGGAAGATAAATAGGATTGTCTGGTTTGCCCACATCAAGGCATGGAAAGTATCTAGAAGCAGAAAGTTCGATTCCATGGTGGTTAATGAAGTAATCTGATACAGTAGTCTCCAGCATCTGGTCTTCTTTTGATACATTATCATCCTTTCTTTTCAAGGAAAATCTTCACAAGCATCAAAGCATTAGACATTGCTAGTCCATATACAACAACTGAAAGATAGAATAGACAAGATATCGAAAACATACCGTAGCTGACTGCAGGTTTTCACACTCAAGCCAGTAATTTTAAATTCCATGTTAGTATGACTTGTTCTGATTCTCAGATTCTTCAACATTCTCTTAGCCTGTGAATATTACAATGGTAAGTCATGGAGAAAAAATAACAAAAATGAGAGAAAGACAATTGTTGCACTATGACCTGCTCCCAGTCAATCTCATGATTATCCTGTACATTCTGGTTGGCCCGCAAGAAATCAAGCACAGGTCCAGGTTTAATGATGAGAGTCGTTGCAACATCTGCACATGGAAAGCAAAGCTGTAGAGCTACTTCTCCCATGCTTATTAACACTGTCCTTATAAATAGATGGAAAGGTAGAAGACAAGTAAGCTGGTACCCATATTTAGAGACAATCCTGCTTGAGTTGCATGAAAACTAGAATGCAAGCCACGAACACCGTTTACGCCTCCACCAATATCCATAAAATTCCTTGAATCATCACTGAAAAATGATTGGCGAACCAAGAGGCATCCCCTGCATTTAACAGCCCTAGTTTAACTATACAGCCATAGCCTAAATAACATGATAACATTTAACAAAGTAGGGGCAAACGAACATGCCTGTCAGCAGCTTGATGACACATAATAGTGTTAAGGATTCTTAAAACATCCTGAATTCCCTCTGCTTCTAATCCTCTAGAAACGGCATTCGTGGACAGCAAAGGGACTTCTCTTGAATATTTTAGCTGAACCTTGAAAACTTGGGTCCAAGAAGCATGCTTGGTCCTCTTTGTAGGATCCATAACATTAGCACTGTTAAAAAACACAAAACCAAAAAGGACTAATTCTAGAGCTATGCTTCTACTGCAGCAAGATGCACCCCGTTATGAGACAAGAATAAAAAGAATACCTCTTTGCAAAGGACTTTTCAAGTACTATTGTAGACTCAAAGGTGTTCCCTGGAAGAGCGCCAACAGCGTACAAAATTTTGTCTCCATCATATATATAATTTGTACCAGAAAATTCCAATGGGTATGTATGACGAAGTTTGTGAATGACGTGTCTTCGAACCCCTTCACTCTTAATGGCTATATCACCTTCAGAGGTTATCTTAACCTACACAAAGATCATGACACCGAGTTATATTCTAATCCATGACAGATGATGAAAATTAGAAAGAAGGACCATCATAAAGCATGTTTACACTGTATTGGTAAAAGATCACATCTTGAGCTTGGATAGAAACTTGTAAGTGGTTCACAATCAATGACACATGACGGCCAGAACTGCCAAACCCCGGCCTACTCATAATGCTGCAATTGGAGTCCAATCGTACAGATTTCACATCCGAAAGAGTTGAGGCGGGAGAAGGTGCTAATTGATCTGTGCCTGGAACACCTGCCGCTACCGTCATACTGAATGGAGTGATTCTAAGAGCCTTGCACACATGAAGCCGGCAACAACAGTAAGGATCAAAACAACGAATGTATCTGTATGAAACAACCTCAATCTACCATAACAATGTCTATCGGCCCTAAATAGCGGTTGGATGGTAGCTTTTTCAAGAACCCTAACCAATCTCACAGTATTTTCACAAGCAAGACTACATGCGTATGCGTTAGGTTACTCAGAGGCATTCACAGAAGAAGGAGAAATTCGACGAGTAATTAGACGAGAACTAGTTCCTAGGGCATTCACAGAATATGTACAGGCAATATATGCTTTTTCAGCAGAACGGCGAGCGGAAAGAAGGAAATTAGGGGAAGAGGAGAGGAGAAGCATCACCTGCTGAGGAATGCTGCTTCCGTTTGATCCTCCTGCTCCTTGATCAAACAAATCCCCTCGCTCGTTCTCGAACGCGATTTTACTTTCTCAAACACACACTGAGGAGGATGTTTGTGCTCCAACGGGCGGGCGGGCTGGGTTTGTAAACGGGGGATGCCATGCCAAACCCAACACACACTGATGACTGATGAGGATGTTTGTTGTTGTATTTTTATACACTACACTACTAATTAGTCTAGATGAATTTTCTTACCATATTTGATTCCGTTACAGCTGTATGTATGATTTCACCGCCTCGAAAGCATGACGGGCTGTCCTAGCAATAACGGGCTTTTTTTGGGGCTGTCCTAGCTATATCAATACTTTGGGCTCGTCTTGTAAAATATGTCCATTTATTAAGTAAATATCAACATTGGACAGCTCCAAATGGCTTGGTCTCCATCTTACTCCCTCCGTTTCAAAATACATGACCATTTGGACATTGTACATATACTAAGAAAAAAATGTTATTCCTATATTACTCCTATCAAATGTAGAGTTAATTATTTGCTTGGAGAAATATGAAAAAGTGTAATGATTATGATAAAAATAATTATTAGGGATATAAATGAAAAAAAATGGAAAAAAATATGAAATGATCAAATATTATGAAACAAGAAAAAATGAGCATATGATCATGTATTTTGGAACGGATGGAGTATTCGGTAGCAGGCCTCAATTTTACCAAATCATATATGAAATAAACGTTTACTACACTTCTAAGTTGTGAGCACGTGGGATTTCTTGATTACGGGGAAATCCGTATGATGATTAATGAGTGAAACACTAGTCAAATATCACACGTTAGTGTAGTGTAGTGTAGTGTTGTACGACAGCTAATACGGACTACTGTATATAGTTAGGACTAACTATTTAACGGGTGTCACACGTACGTAAGTTAATTAGGGGTATATTATAATCCAAAAAGGGGCATATGTACGATATAATATACTACTCCTTAATTATATGCACTACTCCGTGTATTAGCTGGGCGTTTCTCTTGCCGATTAGTGAGTTGAAGCGGCATCAGATCGAGGTTGAAACCTAGCTAGCCAGCTAGCATGGCCTTCCCTCGGTAAACGACCGCCGTTTAAAGTGAAGATGACTTATTTTGTGGAGTACTTGTATAACTAGTTCTACGTCCCTGTCCCATAGGTCGCACCAAATGAAACCCCAATATATGCATATATACGTGCATAGCGCTAACGTACTCTTGTACATATGCCATTGCTATTCACAATATATAAGAGACCTCACACTTTTTTCACTTCAGTCCGGCCTGAAGGAAACATCTGAACAAATTAACTACACATGCTCCTTCAATTCGGACCAAATATTCATAGCACTTCATTTGTATAGGCTACTAGTGCATGCACTTTCAAAAGATGTACTACGTACTTTCTAGCCATTTGAGCAAGTGAAAAAAGTAAATGTACATATAAAAGTCAATTTTACACTCTCCATACAACTTATAAACTCTAACATTAATTAACAATAGCTAAGACTTCTGACGGGCTAACCTAAAATGCATAATCCGTAGTACAAATACTACATAAGATAGGAGGAAAACAAAAACAAAACAAAAAATACATAGCTCAGGAGGGATAGAAAAGATAAGAGGAGAATCCACAAACACATAATAAAGTAAATGTTTCCTAAACCCCTAAAAAGTAGTAACATGTGGTTAAGGTATACCCACTACTTTTCTAGGCTTGCAAGGTCAAGAAACATCAAGTGGCGTTCGTGGAGTGAGAGGGGAAGAGGGTCGCAAAGTAAGAAGAATAAGCTCAGGAGAGATATCGTCGTAGTTGTCTTCATTGCATGGTTTGCCCCACTGTCTTCATCTCAATATTGGAGATGGCGAGCAGCAAAACTTGAGCCCAAAAGGGTGTGTCTGTGTGTAACTCACCTCTTCTTTTGGATCTTGGGGGGGAACCTGGATAGAACAACACGACCATGCCTTTGTGTTTGGTAAGAAGTTAATAGGGAACTTGAGAAGAGGGTACGGGCATGTATTTAGTGTGTGGGGAGCGTTGGTATTTATGCACATTCAAGAAGCTAGGGTAAGTACGTACGTAGTTGATAGTATTTGAAAAAGAGTATAAGTGGTGGCTGTATAATTTAGTAGCTAGGGGGAGGTGCTGATATGTCACATTCTATTGCAGGGGACAGAAGGGATAAATGGGAGTTTGTTTTCTCGGATTTCGATTACATATAATATATTGTGGGGCAAATGAGAACCCTCACATGTTCATGGAAATGATGTTTCTACTCGTACGTAAATGACAAATTCTCAGGTAACAACTAGCGATATTTAAGACTCAAGTAATCACATTACTTAATTAATTAGTTATGTAGTTAAGTAGTACTACTAAACTCCATATATATATATATAAATTAAAAACCGGCAAAAACAACTAGTGTATATAACCAATGTCCAACCTGAATTCAAGGGCGGATTGAAACTGAGCATATTTATCTTGGACGAGACTAACGGCCGGTTTACAACCCTAGCTACGTACGCAAATTGCAAAGTACTACTACAGTAGTAATAACTAGCGGTACCCGTCGTGCCATGCACGACTATGACTCACACTTCATATTTTGTAATTATTTTTACTATAAGTAAAATACTAATAAGTGAAAACATATAATGAAAATTTTAGGATATGACAATGTTATTTTTTTTCTAGACAAAAAAGAATATTTTTCAAATTTATACTTACATGTACCAAATTATAGAGTATATTCTAATTATAAAACAGTTTAGTAAATAAAAATTCACTTACTTTTTTTATCCTCAAATTTTTTTCTCTAATGGTTATATATATCAGTAATATTTTATATCCCTATTACCATAATTTTGAGATATTATAAGTTCATACAATATAAAATGAGCTATTTTAACAGTTATTTTGATATATAATATAAGTCAATATAATACAAAATGAGTTATTTTAATGGTTATATTATTATGAAAGATAAAAGCTAAGCTATTATGAACATGATAATATATAATTTAAGTAGAACATATTAAATATTAATTGATTTAATATCAAAGATGAGAATAATAGTTTATTTATAAAAAAAGGGCTTCGATTTTTAAATTATTTTTAATTCAAAAATTTTAAATTACTTCTTACATAAAGAGATTAAAAATACAACTAATATATATAAAATGATAGAATATCTATTCCAAATTTTCCATATATTTTTTACATAAACTAATAGTAAAAAATGTAATCAGACTAATTAAGATAAAATAAATAAAATTGTATTGTTTAAACTTGAGAGATAAAAGCTAAGTTATTATGGACATAATAATATATAAGTTAAGTATAATTTAATAAATATAAATTGATTTAATATCAAAGATAAAAAAAATATTAATTTGTTTAGAAAAATGGGTTTTTTATTTTTTTATTTTTTAAATTCAAAATTTGTAAATTACTTCTCACATAAATAGATTAAAAAGATAATTATAAAGACAATGTAATTAATATATAGCTTTTATAGAGGAAAACTGTAAAGATAGATAATATTGCTTCAAAGATGGATAATAGATGAGTACACAATATACATATAAAACAATCAAACAAACCAAATTGATTTTCTTTTGAAGCTATGCATTGTTCCTACTTTTTTAATAAAAAGATATGTACACCTTATCTCTTAATTTTTTATGGAAATAATTTTTGTATAAAAAGAGTATATTTTGATGATGGAAGATTTGGTAAATAATAGCACACTAATGAAAAGATATGATAATTTCTTTCCATATCAGATATAAGAAACACAATTTCACTAATATATAAAGAGATTAAAATCCCTATCTATTAGCTAAGTGTTTGAATGATCGACATGAGTACATGACAAATCTATGAATTATCAAAAAGTTATTAATATTAAATCTAGACCCAAATTAATCTATTTTTTTTCCAAATAAATACGGCACATTTGTGAAATTTAAGTTATAAAATATATATTGTTAAGATGTTTAGATATGTATTTTTTTATTTTTTTATTTTTTTATTTTTTTTTTGAAAGAAAACAACTTCATTAATTCAGACCGAGATCACGTTCGAGTACATGATAAAATTCCAACGGAAAGGAAAAGTTCTCAACAACAAAAAAAGGGGCACTAGGTACCCATCTACTTAGCCAATTAGCAGCCTCATTGGCCTTCCTACTCACCAACACCCAGTTACATTGATCAAACTCCAAGCTCCTCTCCAAAGCCAAAGCAAGAACCGACCCAAATGCGTTTGAAGGCAGCTTTTGACCGTTTGCACGATGGACAACAGCGCTGGAATCAGACTCCACAATGACATTTCTCAACCCCATTACAACGCCCTGCTCGATACCCCATCTGGCCACCTCCATCTCTGCCAACTCCACCGACGATCCATCTTGAATTCTCTTCGCTCCAGCAAAGACGATGCCGCCCACCTCATCTCTCGCGATGATCCCAATTCCCCGCACCTTTCCACGAACAGAGGCATCAACATTGATCTTGATCCAACTCGGAGGTGGTGGTTGCCAAGCGACAACCGACTGCACAGGCAGGGCCACCCCTTTCGAACCGGCCTGCAATCTGCCCAAGTCCTCCCTCATCAGCGCGCATTCGTGCAGGACCTCTTCCACCCCTTTACGCTTGGCAGAGAAGACAGCTTCGTTTCTCGCCTTCCATAAGCTCCAGCAAAGCAGAGCCCACAACACCTTATCCTCCTCTGGAAGCCGCAAAACCAGCTCTGCCCAGTCCAAAAATGACCGAGACACCTCCCCAAGGCTAGCAAGACCCGGAAACCGATCCCACACACCAGAAGGGAGAATACAATCGCGCAGGGAGTGAATCACCGTCTCCTCAAGCCCACATAAATAACACGTCGGATCATCCACCACTCTCCTTTGACAGAGGCTACCTAAGCAAGGCAAAAGCTGATTTCCCGCTCTCCACAGGAAGTTCCTCACTCTCGGGGCCACACCTAACCTCCAGATCTTCTTCCAAATTGCTGCACCCCTCACACCATCAGATTGATCGCCATCCCCCGCTGCCATCCTACTATCCTCCTCAATCACCCAATAAGCCGACTTAACGGAATAAACACCATCAGAGGAATAGAACCAAACCCGACGGTCAGCCACGCACTCATCCACAAGATGAATATCCATCACGCACTAAGCATCATAAGGCAAAAAGAGGCTTGTAACTACATCTTCCCTCCATCGCCCAACACTCCAATCAATCAAGTCGTGCACCCGCAACTCCGGATCACCACCACAAAAGTTCCCAAGAGGCTTAAAAGAGCGGGTCTTGGCAGCCAACTTACCATAGCGAGAAGATATTGCTATTTTTATGGTAGAACCAAATCATTACTTTTGTTTAATATACGGAATATATATTTGAGTACTCAAATTATAGTTTTCCTTATTTTTGTTGGTAGAAACAAATCCTACCTTTCGTAATTAGTTGAGAAGATTTAGTGATTTACTAATTGATTTGGGTATATCATTTAAAATTTTCAAAGATGTAGAAAGTACGGATGAGGTAGAGAGAGATTTTGACGGTACTTTGGGAAAATACTTAAAATATCTCCCAAATCTTTGTTATCGTAGAATTTTGGTTATAATCCTAGAAAGTAGAAAAAAAAATGTTTGAAAAAAAATCGGATATATACTATCTTTTTTTTTGGTAAATTCGGATATCTAAAAATTTGTTTAAAAAAAATGTAGAGTAAAAAGTGAGATCAATTTTGTTAATAAATATAGATTTGATCATATCCAAATCTTCTAAATCGATCTTCAAATTTGATCTTATTCTTAATTTTTCCTAAAATTAAGTTCCAAAGTTTATATTCTTAATAATATAAAATTTTTAAGTTATGTATATGCATAAATAATTTAATACTCTATATTATTATTCTTAAAAATATATTATATGTATAAATAATATAAATTTATATATAACTTAAAATGTAATGTGTAAGTGATGTGGCAATAACTAATATGATGTGTAAATAAATTGTCAATATTTTAAAGGTATAAAATTGTTTAAAATTAAAACATAAATATTCGGGTTAATATGGTGATGACACGTGACAAAATCTGACGTGGCGTATTTTCGGAGTGACATGTGTAAAATGATGAGGTGGCGCAATGAGAAGGCTCTAATCCTTAGTGATTTTAAATATATATAATAGATTAATCGTCCGTGTCCGTGGGATTACATAGCATTTGGGATCAATGAGTTCATTAATTTGTTGCTGTTAAATTTGAGTATTTGGATTTGGCATCATCATATTATAATCACATTACTTAATTAATTAATTTGTTGCTGTTAATTACCACGTACGTTTTCACTAGCTAGATTAAATTCCGTTACAATCTTTATCGATCCATCAGATCAATGAGCTAGGTCAAGTATCATATAATGTTTCTTCATGTAATTAATCCTGCTATATACTCTATTAAATTGACGATCGTTTCAGCCAAAAAAAATTAAATTGACGATCGTATTCTGCCTTGAACAGTACGTTGTGGATGGCATGCATGTGAACCTTACCAAAAGAGCCTCAGGATTTGAATTTTTGTTTTCCTTACAGAAAAGAAAAAGATTATCAGTTTTTCCTGGTTTGGAAAACAAGAAGAGAAATTGCAGCGCGCGTCTTCTAGCTGCATCAGAGATGGAGCCACCTAATTAACATATATATATATATATATATATATATATATATATATATATATATACAAGATGATTTCTTATACCTCAGGACTGAAACGAACCTTGCATAATTAGAACGTACGTACTATAGCTAGACCATGGCATATGAATTAATTAATGATATGTTATACGTACATATATATGATCGATATAGAATTAGCTAGAGGGGAAACAAAATAGAATAAAAATGCGTGCAGAGTGCAGTGCAGGCCGTCGATATATAGTTGAGGCCAGGATCGGAGAAGGTAGCTAGGCATGATTATATATCCTGTGTCCACTGACATTTTGTGGTCCTATTTCGACCAAAAAAAAAAACATTTTGTGGTCCTAAGAATATTTAGTGAAATTTGGCCCTATCGATAATCGATGTGTAGAGATGGAGAGTTGGACAAGCTAGTTATTTAATGGGGCCTCCCAACCAAAACGTACTCGAATTCAATTTGGCCTGTATGTTGTTGTTCTTGTTGTATTTTTGAATATCATCTTCCCCGGCGTCCCTCCAGAATCCGTGTTTGAATTGGGCAGTACGTGACGTGCATATATGCGCCCAATTCAATAGTAAGTTTTTCCAATACCTAAGAACACATTTCAAGCATCAAAATATATACTACTGTTAGCTAGTTCCACAGCACCCACTATATACTACTCCTGTACGTAGCAGGTTGCAGAAAATATAATTAATATTGCACATCATCCAAATTAACCAACAAATCAACCAAATAAGCCCATTAACACACCACACGTACTTGCTTAATTATTGCATATCTGCTTGCTTGCTACAAAGTACAAATTAATCCTACAATATAATGCATCTATTATTCAAATGTACCTACGTTACACGCAGCTCTACAAATTAATTAATTCACCCAGGGCAACCCAATAATTAAGCTGATTTTCAGATCAAAAAAAATAATTAAGCTGATTAATCATATATCTTCCTTCACAACCCACGTACTAACTAAATGTACGTAATTAAGACAATATATGCATTAATTGTACGTTGTGGGAATCCAAACATACAAGCCCTTAGCTAGCTTTGACGACCTTTCATTCAAAAACGTACAGTCAACATGCATGCACCTTCGTTCAGTTCCTCTCTTGTTGTTGTATTAATTCAATTTGTGCATCAGACCTGATCGCATGAAGAAAGAAAGGGAATGAACATAAACAAACTCCAATGCTACAAATTATTTAATGCTACCAAGCTGCTAGTCCCACTTTATTTGACAAGTGCAATTTGACTCTTAATTAATTCTACATACGTATTATAAAAATGTACTATATGCTTTAATTATAAATATGTACGTGTCAGCTCATATGTGCACTATATATGTGAATGTGATATGATGTCTATCATCTTTAATTTGGGGTCCATCTAAATGATATTCCACCGTAAGAGATGGATGGATCGGATGGAGAAGATGCAATTGCAAGTTGCAAATTAATTGAAATTGGGTGTGTGGTCAATCTGCCTAGCTAGCTGACTCAGAGAGATTTGCAGTAATAACTACTGCTACTAATAAGTGTGGGTGCAGCAGATGGATATAGTACGTTATAGGGAATGCAATAAATGGTTTGCATGTACTGCTCACTGAAATCTCTTCTTTGCTAGCTAGGATGGGTCAAATTGAATGTGACTCAACCGTAACAGGAAAACAAAAAAAGATACTACTCACTACTGCATGCATGGTAATGTGTGTGTGTATACCTGGCCGGCCATCGATCTTTTAACTTTATATATACTTCTAGTCTTAATAATGATATCACTAATAATATGTTCTTCAGCAAATTAAAAAAATAAACCCTTGTCAAATTAATCAGATTATATCCTTAAGATAATCAGAATGTACGTAATGCATATACAATACTAGTAGCTAGTACCATGAAAGCAAATGATCGATTTGTCTAGATATATGCATCAATGCATGGGATTGGAGCGTGAATTACTGATATGATGAAGAAAAACTTGGGCCTTCTTCTTGATGCAAAATTTCAGAGGCCATAACGAATGGAAGATGGAGGGGTTGGAGGAGATTTCTGGATCTGGAGAAATCAGGAAAACAAACAGAGGATAAGGATAAGTCATCAATACGAGTGCGTTGTCATGTGCAAATTAAGAGAGGGGAAGAGGGGCTTCAACCAAAAAAAAGAGAGGGGGAGAGGGGGGGCCCATAGCCCATGGCCCGTGAGAGGAAGTGGTTGGAGTCGGTATATTCTCTACATAATGCTTGAAATTGATAATAAAATCGGTCTTAAATCCTAACTTGATGAATGATTCGACAATTAATGGAGCTGATGAGTGATCTTTAATGATTAATTGCATAATTGGTGAAATTGATGGGTGAATTGTGTACATTATTGATGATTTACTTGCTTCGCTCGAGTTTGTTTCGTTCGGTGAATTTTGTGTTCGAGTTTCTCTAATATGCATGAAAAACTGGCAGTTAAGTTATTCACAGTGCACTATAAGATGTTAATGATGCACTATATCATATTGTCGATGCACTTTTTCTCCTTTGATCAGACTCCATCTAATTAATTTTGACCCAATCGTTTTACCGCTTAATTAGCATGCACTTTTCGTAGTTTCAAAATGCACCTTTTGCTTTTATAATTGCAGTTTTGAGGTTTAGTAAATCACTATTGCTACGACACACTCTTGCTTTTATGATTTCTAACTAATGGTGCACTTTTTAACGTTACAATTGCACTTTTTGATGTTATGGATGCACATTTTCAATTTCTGGAAGACAATACTATGAATGCACTTTTTAAAGTTATGGATGCACTTTTTCAGTTTCTAGATGCAATACTATATGAATGCAAGATTTTCTAGCAAACAATGCACTTTTTGATGTTATGAATGCACTTTTTGATGTTATAGATGCACTTTTTGAGGTTTTAACTGCACTTTGATGTTATGGATGCACTTTTGGAGATTTTAACTGCACTTTTTGATGTTATGGATGCACATTTTAACGTTATGGATGCATTTTTTGAGATTCAACTTACGAATGCACTTTGAAATCAGAGGTAGAGATTTCCAAAAATTGCAAAAATGCCACCGCGTGCCAAAATTTTCAATTTTTGGGGAGAAAGTTGAACTGAATCAACATTTTAATCTAATATGTTTGTATACTCGGCTCAATCCAATGAGTAATGACCTCTATTACTCCTCATATAATATTATATTTGTATACTCAATCCAATGACCTCTATTACTCCTCGTATAATACAATGACCTCTATTACTCACGGACATTATATTTCATCTAATCCATATTCAAACAATGCTAGCGTTTAAAATACAATGCCTGAGTGCCTATTCGTAATTATTAAGATGTGGCCCACTGACCCCGTAATGAAGCCCAACAACTCCATAAGTTGAAACCGAACCAGCCGATACAGACTTCTTATTTAACGGAGTGCATCTTTCATACAAAATAACCATAGCACAAAACGGAACATACAAAACTGAAAGTGAAGATTAGTGACTTTAGTTGCCATACACTGCCTTGCAACCATACATGTCTTTAAATGTAAAAGAGACTCAGCAATTCTTTTATTTCCGTGAGAAGATGATCAACAGGATTTTTGCTTTGCTTGCTTATAGAGTAGGTGGAATCCAAATGTAGCCATGAGTTTGAATATAACCAGCCTTTTTCAGTAACTCGTCTGCTTCTTCTGGGCCTCGGCTTCCGGGCTTGTACGCCCTAGGCTTCATCTTTCCTTCATCAATTCTGTGCAAAAGGGGGGTAAAAATCTCCCAGGCAGCCTGCAAAAATTGAGTAATTTAGAAACTGAAGTTGAAACACAGATGTGAGGATGTACAGAACAAAAGGAAAAAAAACAAATCATACCCTCAACTCGTCTCTGCGAACAAAGTGCTGTTGATCACCCCTTATTCTGATAAACCAAAAAAATCAGCAGTTGATTAATCAAGCCAGTGTAGTCGTGTAGATCATTTCACCTGAGAAGAATATTTGAGACAATAGGCGCAACCATAATTATGGAATGTGAGGATTCTTACGTGTCAAGAATTAGCCGTTCATAGGCCTCTGGGATTGTCACACCTTGATAGCGTTGCCCGTATGACAAGTCCAGTTCGCTTTGTACAGTTGACATTTCCAAGCCGGGCTGTTTCACCTGCATACGGAAACAATACAATGTATGAGAACAAAGCTACAAAAAAGTTTTTAGTTGAAGTCAACCAAAGCGACAAAGTTGAGGCAAACATGATCACATTTAATTGATGTCATGATAGAAAGAAAAAATCAAGCAAAGCTGAAGTAACTAATAGAAAACGCGAATAAAGAGAGGTAAGATGCAAAAGCATACTGTGAGCTTCATATACATTGCTTCTGATGGCTGTAGTCGTATAACAAATTCGTTCCGGCCCTGTTTTTTACCTGAAAAAGAATACAATAAATTTCACAGGCATGCATGGACATAATTATGAAGAATTTGCTCTAGTTTAAACTATCAGAGTACAAAAATGAGTAACTTATAATTGACCATGCTTTTCCCCACTCTTCTGCATGTAGAAATAAGTCCATCAATATGACAAGATATGGCAACATGTCTACAAAAAATAAGTTTTTGCAATACATAACTTGATATAACTTCCAAAGCCAAATGTGGAAGGACATTACATCAAATAGAAGTACAAGAATGAAATGGCAAAGTCTACAGCAGAAAAATGACAACTTACATTTGAAAATGTCACCGGGAACATCCTTAAATTGAACACGTATTTCGGCCTTTCTAGAACTTAGTGCCTTCCCTGCTTTGAGTATAAATGGAACACCTGCAGCATACATATTTCAGATTTAGTAGAGGCCACTGGTAAAGCATAATTAATGATGTGGGAATCTTTGAAGAACTTGAAAAATATTGCCTCACGGTGAAGGCATTCTTGAAGGAAGTTCCTTACTGTATGTCCAAATGAAATAATATGTAACAGATTATATAATTGTTTAAAGTAAAAACTTGCACCTTCCCATCTTTCATTGTGAATCCGCAGAATGGCAGTTGCAAATGTAGGAGTATTTGAATTGTCGGGAACAGTTGGATCTGCTGTGTAGCCTTCATATTGTCCCAGTACAACCTCATCATCGCTTATGGGTAGTACTGATTGAAGAACCTGAATGGAAAATCCAAACCGATGTCCAAATTTTGTAAATAGAATTTCACTTGAATAGGATCTCTTTACCCAATTTACATAATCAAAGTGGGTTTCCTTCAAGGGGCATGGATCTTTGATCAAAGCACTTTAAATGTGTTTGGATTACATAGAGTAAGTCATGATAATGCATTATCCCATGTAATCCAAAGGGCAAAGCAACATATAAATCATGAGCATATTGAAAGACCAGTGAGTTTAAAAACATGATTATAATAACAACACCTAGTATAAGCTGAGCAGGAAAATAAGTAGAGATGATATATGCAAGCAAAAGAACACAGTTACCTTGACTTTTTCATCCCGAATATGCTCTGGTTTCATTGAAACAGGCTTCTCCATGGCAACCAAACAAAGAACCTGTAGAGATAAATAGAATTAGGAAAGTTAAAATGGAATGACTTGCACGTTAGAGCAACGGCCATGTAAGGCTACAAATGCAAGCACCGTTGGAAATATGAATTTACCTGTAGCAGGTGATTTTGAATAATATCACGGATGATTCTGCATAATAAAACCCACTATTAATTGACACTAGTCATCCATACAAACAAAAAAGGTTGGAAATTGTGAAGTTCCTGGAAGCTCTATATTTTCAAGCATGACGAATAAGTTTTCTGGCATTATAACGTGTAGTAATGAATTTGAAGTGGAAAAAAAATTACATACCCATACTCATCAAAGTATCCACCACGACCTTCAGTACCAAAATCTTCCCTAAAAACAATCTGCAAACACAACATCAAAAGCAAATTAGAGCAAATACAGAAGACTAGTGCTATAGTCCAAGGTACTACATAAAAAGCACGATAAAATCCTGCAGAATACAAGTGTGTTTTTCATTACTTCTTTTAAACAGATCTCCAACTTCCCAATCTCAGCACATATATAAATATCAACGAGTATGAGCCCATGTCAATCAGAATTACCACAAACAACCGTCAAATAAGAGTTCAATTTTCTTGAGTTTACCTGCACATTATCAATGTTGTCTCGATTCCAGAGGGGTAAAAACAAACGGTTTGCAAAGCGAAGCACCAACTGGAATAAGAAGAAAGTGTATTAGCGGAAATACAGCAGTTCTTTTTTTTTTCGTCTCCTTTTCAAATTAGTATTATGTAAACAAAGTCAGTGAATATATAGAGAGAGCATCATGTTTCAAGTATTTACCAAGTTCTGCACTAGTTCCTTTCCCAAATAGTGATCGATACGGTAAATCTGAGATTCATCAAACAACTCCCCAATATGTGAACTGAGTTCCTCTGAAGAATCCAAGTCCTTTCCGAAAGGCTTCTCAACAACGATTCTAGTCCATCCACCCTTATCAGCTGCATGATGTGAATTGAATGTTAAAACAAGGTAAGTTAACAAAACTAATATAATAAGTAACCGAACCTACATCTGAATTTTTTTTTTAATGGTGATATACAGATTAGAATACCAAAAATCATAGATCAGTTTATGTTAAATTAAGCCTCATGAATAGGAATTACGAGACTTGCAAAGGTGTGTAGCACAAATCCGGAAGCAAACAACATACATTTATTCATGCAATTATGCCTGATCATTTTGCAGACTGATGGATAGACTGAAGGAGGAAGAGCAAGATAGAAAAGCCGCCTAGATGATCCATCCCGACTGTTTTTGTCACACTCGTGCTTGGAGATCTCCTTGTCTAACAAGCGAAATCCTTCATCCGAGTCGTAAGCACCGCTCACATATTTAATCTACAAGAATGCAATAAATAGCATTTTGTAACAATGAAAAAGTGACAGTAAGAAGAAAAGAAGGTGAGCTTGTGCAAATGCAACAGGTAGCAGTAGCACTAACCAGCTGTAGGAACTTGTCAACTTGCTTAGAATGCTCTGGCGTGGCATCCTTGTCTTGCATAAGATAGCTGGAGAAAAATGGCCAAGAAAAAGAGTAGTGAGGTGTATTGAATTGTGTCATTCATATCATAAGTTAGATTAGAAACTAGGAGGAGTTAATATATAGAGTCAATTAGAATTTTGTGATAGCGCATACCCTCGAATGCGATCTTTCAACTCAAGATCGGTGATCTTAGACCTGGCATAACCAAATATGTGGACTTCATCTGGCTGCAAAAAACCCTGTACGTAACCCACATCAAAAGCATTCAAGTCAGAATTATGTAGAGCATCTTGACTATGAAATCTATATGCAAGTCACGTAATAGAGAGCAGTGGGCACTAAAATCAAAAAGTAAAAAAAAAAAAAAACAGAGTGTGCTGGGGTAAAGATAAAGAGTAGTTTGTTTCTTAATTAGGTATGTGGAATTGTGAAATTGCAGGAGTAAGAAAGAAGCAGAAGAAGGGTAAGCAGGTTAAAGGATATATATATAGGGAGAGAGAGACCTGTTTAAAAAGATGAAAGAGAGCAGGGAAGGTCTTCTTCTTGGCAAGATCACCAGAAGCACCAAGGACAGTGATGGAGAGAGATCCACAGTCGGAATCAGAGTCTGATTTGTCTATCAAGGAATCGTTCCTAATAATAGACGCCCGCTTCTCCAAGTGCCACTCTCCAGTAGTACCCATACTCTCTGTCTCTTCTGCCAAATGGATCTGGTGGAAATGAAATCATCGGGAATTCCGCCCGTACAACCAATAGATGCAAATTAAATCAGAATCAAAGCTAAACTTACCAGAAATCAAATTCAAATTCCAATTCAAATTGCTGCTTGGTCCAAGGCAGGCAGGGAGGCTGGCTGGGTGATCAACAAAGAAAGCGAGAGAGGAGCAGACCTTTGTTGTAGGTATTAAAAAAGGGCGAAAGCGGCCTTTCTTTTCTGGCTCACCAACCCCCCCAACCCACAAGAAGCACGCTCTTTCGGTCTTTGTCCTTGGTGAAGCCGCCTTGTTTGAGTTTTCTGTCAATCTCAAGATTAGTACGCCAGGCCCCCCAGCGTTGAAAATAAATTAATCCCCCAAGCGACTCGTATCGTGTCGTATGTCAACTCCCCTATTCAATTGAAGTCACTGCTGTTGTAAAATGACCGAGGTCTCCCAAGCTGGTGGTTGAGCACGTGTCGTCGTGGTTTTTATTCAACAACAAATCATCCAATTCTGGATCTGGGGGGAATGATTTGAGTTGGGCCTGCCTCTGTTCTAGGGGCAAGTCCGAAACAGCGTGGCGGGCTCTTTCATAAAAGCCCAATCGGCTGGATTTATTAGGGTGGTGACGAGACGGCGCGCTCATTTGTCTTCTATAGCACAGTTTTGCCGCCTCCCATTCGCCGGAGGAACAAATAGAAATTCACCGGCGAAACCCTAACCCCCATGGAACAAGTCGTCGTCGATCCCATTAGTGGTGAGGAGGTAAGTACAGTATTATTCATTTGCAGATTTTGCAGATTTGCAGTGAGTGAATGAATGAAGGAGTGTGTGTGTGTGTGTGTGGGTGTGCAGATGGAAGACATGTGGAACGCGTCTCCCGAACCTGCAGCCTCTGCTTGTTCAGCGGCCCCGCCTTATTCGACCCCCCAACCCGCAACCAAAGCGCTCGCCCGTGCTCAACCCCCTCCTCCTCCTTCTAATCATCATCATCAAGGCAGAAGAAACCGCTCTCCTTACTGGGCTTACTATGACAAGCTTCATGTAGACGGCAAACAAAAGGCCGTCTGTAAATACTGCTCTAGACAACTTGGTTGTGATTCCAGGAGCGGTACTAGTGTCTTGAAAAACCACATTCAACGATGCAAAGCATACCCTCCTCCGGATCACAAGAACTGCTCCCCTGCCACTACCACCCTCCTAGGTACCCAATCCCACTCCCTTCAGTCTATCACTATCAAACTATCAATCATTCATTCCTTCTTTCTTTCATTCTGCAGATCCATCCCACATGTTTCCAGCTGCAACATCAGTGTATCAGATGATGGAGACCATGCACATCCTTACAACTGGAAGAACACCTTGGGCCATCCGATTCACTGGCTCTACCTACCACATGAGGTTCGACTTCCCCGGCTTCACCAAACATGATGTCAGGGTTTGGGTTGAAGATGATGCCTTCCTGGTTGTTGAGGCCCACAAGTCTCAGGCTGACACCGACGACTGGCCTCTCCAGAGCTTTGGAAAATACAGCAGTCGGATTGCTCTGCCGGAGACGGTTCATTCTCAGAATGTTAAGGCTGCTGTTCGAGACGGAGTTTTGTATATAACCCTTCCCAAGGCTAGCCCAACTACTAGTGGTAGAATCCTCATTCGCGTCCACTAGTACACCTCCACCCTTACATTTGTTGTTTCGTAGCATTATTGTGATCGTGATTGTGATTCGATGCATTCACACTTCTGACCAGCTCTCACGTATCTAAGTTTTCCACATAGGCCGCTAGACAAACGCCATTTCCCAGCTTAGTATCATTGAAACAGACAAAACGTTTCTCCTATCCTGTTTGGGTAACATGGCTTCACTTTCCTGCCCATTTCTTTGCTTTTCATCATCGACGGCACACAGACAATGTGTATATCCATTAACTGAACCAGACAAGCTTATTGCTTTGCATCATCCTTGTACAGTGCTTCCAGTTTGTATCATAATTCGCAAGCTTTCCTCATTTCTCCATTCTTTCCTCCTATTCCGACTTAAATAAATTCGACCCATCTTTATCTCACATATAGGAGGTTGTACAAGGTATTGTTGGGCTCACGAGCTAAATAGGCCGGCCCAATGCATTGTGGTCCATTCGCACCACTTCGATATACGACCGGTCTTATTTTCATGAAAATGACGTGCATTTTTTGTTTCACGAAGCTGCTCTCTGTCTGTAGAGAGCTCTAGAAAGTGTGTACATACAAACAATCCAGAAAGAAATGCCCAGAAGCATACTCAAATCTGCACTCTCGTGCGTCTCCAGAAACTTCCATCTGCCAATAGTTCTCATATAAAAGGAACCACGTACCATCATTGGTTTCAAACAAGCACAATTGCGCAGACAAGGTTAATACGTACTTGCAGCAGCAGAAAAAATGAGCTCGGCTATCTCAAGCTTCCGCATTTGCAATGTCCCACTCGCAATCTCTAAGGGGAATGGAGGGTCCAATTCAAGTCTCCCGCTATCAGTTAAAACACCAGCTAAACCTAAACATTCTGTGGGCATTGCCATGGCTAGTAACGGCAGAACTACAGGAGAAGCCACTAGTAGGGACAGCCTTGATCACCTGCAGAGAGTCGCCCCTCAGCAAAACCAGCCAAGGAAGAGAACACCTCAATCCCAAGCTGCTTCCCCTGCAGGTAAGCTAATCAAACAAAAGAAACTCGTTTTATCATTTTACAAATAATTGAACAAGTATACACTAAATCTGATCGGGGTCATTTTTGTGTAGTGGTATGGGACAGGCTTCCAACAGCAAGAACAGTGCAGCAGATGATGGACACCATGGAAAGACTAATGGAGGATCCATTTGCTTATGCTACTAACAACTGGACGTCGGCTCCGGCTGCGGGAAACAACGCGTACAGAAGGGTAAGGACACCGTGGGCCATCAAAGAAACCGAGACGAGCTACAAGATCAGATACGACATGCCCGGTATGACCAAGAATGATGTGAAGGTGTGGGTTGAAGAGAAAATGCTGGTTCTCAAGGCAGACAAGGTCCCAAAGAAGAGCCAAGACGGACAAGTTGATGTTGTGACACACATGGATGAGGAGGATGAATGGCCAGCTGAGAGCTATGGCAAATACAACAACAGGATTGCGTTGCCAGAGACGGTTGAGATTGAAAAGATTAAGGCGGAGGTCAAGGATGGAGTGCTGTATATAACCATCCCTAAGGCCAGAGAAATAACCAAAAAGATTGACATTAGTGTGCAATAGATATCCCAGCATTGCCGGTTTCGTTTTGTTTCAGTGAGAATCTTTATGTATACATTGAACCAAAATTATCATGTAAGATTTCTTTTGAAAAATGATTAAATATTTGAAGTATTAATTTACATCCAGAAAGCCAAAATCCAAATCTAACCCTTTTTTTCTCCATGAATGTTTTGTTGACAAATGATTTAATGATCCGATTCACATTACACTCAACTGGACGGCTAACTTGGCTTCTTCTTTCGTCCAGCCTGTGAAATGCGTCTCAGATCTTGTGTGCCCCTCCTCAGACCCCTGTAAGACATGAGACATCATCACAATGTCTTGAGAGCAGTTGACACAAACATACAAAATTTGAGAAGCATTATGAAAGGTGCAGCAAAACTCACTTTTGGTACAAATAGACAAACCCATATATTAGAGGCAGCAGCAACAGAGTGAAAACTGAAGCAATGATATAAAGAATGCTTGTTCGTTTCTGCATTTGAAACAATGATCAAACTGAGAACGTTGAAAGAACCAATGACCCAGCAACTCAATTGACAATCTGAATCCTAATTGAAACTGCACATCCTTAAAATATACCTTTCCGCCTCTAGAGAAAGGCTTTTGACCACCTGAGCAAGTGTGTGCATCACAGAATTGGCGCAAGAAGAACTCTGTAAGAAATCACAGTAAGAAAATATTAACAGCGATACCTCTCCTCTTCAGCTACTTCATATAAACCCGCATACAGCATATGCTTCAAAGAAACCTCACCATGGAGACGACTGGCTGAGGGCCCTCCATTGATAGGAAAGCAAGTGCTAGCAAGTTTCTGCAATACGTAATTATGGTGTCAAGAAAAAAAAGGCATTGAATATGTAGGACTTTCAGACTTTTAGTATCTGAGACAGTAACTAGAAAATAACCTCACATAAATGGTGATTTTTCAAAGTGGCTGCAGGGTTACACTTGGTTTTTGGAGGAGGAAATTCCATGACAAGGTCACAGTGCAATGCACCACACAGGTCTGCCAGACATTTGCTATCATTCTAAATAGAGTAAGATTAGGTCATGTTAGGCTAGCTGGTGAAAGAAATAAGCTTAGTTTCCTGACTCGTAAAACATAAATCATGATACATAACAAAATAAGCTGGAATAAACAAACAAGACAATCCCTTCAACACGCTAATGAAATCGGGGAAAAACATGTCCCAAGAGACTCACCACATTAAGAAAATTATAGTGTCTATTGTCAAAATGGTTATCAATATACTTCTCTGCGTAGAACCTTTTCTTACAGTACCCACATTGCCATTCATTTATATCCACGCGTTTCTTATGTTGTTCTTGATCTCTGAACATGTCATTATCAGGATGAAGTCGACATGCCTTTGGGAGCTGATATTTTTCCTTTTCCACAAAAGGCATCAAATACTGCAAAAGAGGGGGCGAAAAAAGGCAAAAAGATTTATGAATCGAGTATCGACAGTTCAAAACCTCTATATTTTTAAAAGTGGCAAGAGTTGTTAGACCTCCTCAATAATCTTCCATGCTATTCTGCTCCTTTCTCTTGAACAATGTACTTCATGCACATGTTCAGAGTGTTGCCCATGTATCCTGACAGCAATGAATAAAGATGAGCCTTAAAGAATTTTTGAAGAACCAAGCAAACAATTAGCATCCTAAGTTTTGGCAGAGGGTTACTGATGGCATGTTTTTTGTAAGACTCTAACCATTGGTAAAAGCGCGACTCTTAAAAATCAGTAGCAAGGGAGTAGGATTAAATTGTATTCATTTGATTCCTTAAATTCTTTGATTCACCATAGCCCATACACATCATAATTTGAACAACATGACACTACAATCACTAGACCCACTTCATCACCATTTGCTATTTCATAATACTAAAGTTCCACTCAGACCAATGGATTCATTGCCTCATTGTGTGCCAAATACATAAAAAGTCGCTAGATCTGGAAAAAGGTGTCTCCATGTATGTACAGTTGAACGCAGGATCTAGAATTACCTTGAAAAGGGTTCTTCGTTTCCACCCTGATCACACAATAAATCAAACATGTCATCTTAAAACAAGTCTTTCCTCGTACATAAATTTCAAATTTAGGAAACCATCCAAGTTGGACTCATTAGCCAAGCAATAATATAATCTGACAAAAGATGCAAGTTTCTTATTCATGGCAGCAATAAGGATATTTATCCGGTGTATCAACTAATGCCTCCCTAATATCCTAAAGATGCCTTTAGTTTAGTGACAGGAAGAATGAAGAAGAGTAAGCCATATGTTTTCCTCCAGGCTTCATTACAACAAGAATTTACTTTCATAACCTAATTGTATCAACAAAAGCTCGTAGCTTCAATAATCGAATTCAGGTCAAAAGAGCAAATTTGGGAAATCGGCTTGAGATTACTACTAATCCATGAAAGGACAAGGAAATTAGGTAACCGAAGTTTCAGGAAATTGAAAGAATCAATTCGTCCTTTGAGGCATTCCAGCAAACACCAATTATTTCGATTCAACATCCGTCTCATATCGAAGACGAAAAATAAAAGAGATAATCGGAGAACTGAGACGAGTGTAAAGAGGAGAGGCCGAAATACCAGGGTGAGCAGCGGCAGGAGAGAGATGCTGAGAAGAGCAATCACAGCGACGCGGATCCAAATTCCCATCCCAAGCTTGGCCAGCTCTTTTCGGCACCGCTTTTTCCTATTTTACGCTGCCGGTTCAGTTGGAGTGTAACCCGGTTTACTTGTACAATTTATACGCGAGTTTGTTGTTTAACAAGAGGTCAAGGTAGGATGATTTTTTTTGAATGAGTGGGAATTAGGTAGCCCGAGTACAACTCGGACCAGCTTAGAGCATCTGTGAATAGGTGAGAGCTAAGGTCTGAAAATTTTAATTTGTGGTATAGTCGTCGGTGAGGGTCGAACCGGGGACCTCGGGTTCTCCCCCTTGAGGTAGAATGATCTTTTTAACGTGTCCTAATTCATAAACAATAACTTGCATCATTCAGAGCATCAACACGAGTTTGATGATTTTAGACCTATTTTATGGTCCAATAAATTCTCCATTGCATTCTCCATTTTTTAGAAGATCTCAAAAAATTGAACTCTTTTCTCTAAATTTGGGATATCCCTAAAATTATTTGGAGATAGCATTAATTGTATATTAAACTAAGTCTTCTCTCAATTGGTCAATTTTGAATTTATAATAGTAGTTTATATATAAATATTATAATAATAATAAAAGTATAACTCTTTAATATGGGCAATTTATTAGAATTAGAACATAAAAAATTTGGAGAATGTGAGACTTATTTCTCCATTTTGGAGAAAATTATAGGGTATCTCTTGGAGATGCCCTTAAAACTTTATATTTCGAATTTTATCAATTTAACACTAACTAATCTGACACCTTCATTTAAATTATGCGACTTATTGGCCGGGGATATGGTGCCTTTAAATTAAACGTGATTATAGCAATATTATGTCATTATCTTATCTAGTGGTAGCATAGTTAAATGTATGCTTTTGGGGTATTTTAAATAGTTTCTTTCCCTAAAAAAGAACAACTACATAACTAAATCTACAAGATAATAAAGTACTCAGTAGTTTGCAAACTGCATATGAGATGATGATTTCCTGAAAAGCAACTTGATTGAAAAAAAAAAAAAACAATGATTAGCCCCACAGCTAGAATGTATGAGTCGAGTAGGAGCGGTGAAAGGTCAGTTTCCAAGACATCCTCCTTCACTTTTGCTTCAATCTACGACAACCCCACAAACTGCACAGATACATCTGATCTGGCCACCCACCAAACCACACTAATCCTCCTCTCAAATTACAAACCGAATCTCAATCAAAATCAACCAGCTCCCATCTACTGATCCCTTGTTGACGACCGTTGTAATCTCTTGATGGGGCCATATCAGGCGTCTGTTGTGGTGAAATTTTCAAGCTTTGGCCCTCAAAATTAGGGAAACTTTCCACTCCCTCTAACAACTTCTTCTTCTTCGTTGAGCCCCACTTTTTTCGAATTTTGAATTTAAAAGTGCAAGCAAGACGGGCGAGAAAGAGTCCATGGGTCGTATAATTGGGGCATAGAGTTAACGTACTTGTGCTCAAAGTAAAGGCCAATACTTTTTTCTGATGCCATGGAGGAACCCACTCGTGAAATTCATCCTTTCTCTCATTCATCTGCCATCTCAAACCAAGCTATTGAGGTGAGCTCTTTGTTTCCTGTATGTCACTAGCTGATATGTGCTTGTGCTCGAATTCCTTGCATTCGGTGTTCTCCTGCAATCATCTATGACATGTGTTTGTGGGTTTACCTCCCTGAAGCTGATGCCGTTGCAATTTGATGAGATTATAGATTTTTCAGTCCTTAAAATTAGTTCTCGGGCTTCCTCTAAATTGATTTCCATTTTTAGCAACTGTCATGAGATGGGTTTGTCTCTCAATTATGTATGTCCATGGTTGATAAAGCTACGATCTTTGTCTTTGATTCTCACTGTTTTATACGAGTATTTGTTCCGAAAGATCTGTTGTGAAGCTTAATTTTGAGTACCTTGCACTTGCAGGGAAACCCAATGTATGGTGTGGAAGGAGAATCAGTCTCCTTTGGGAGGTTCACTTCAGAGTCATTGTCTTGGGAGAAATGGTCTGCATTCAACCGAAACCGATACGTTGAGGAGGCAGAGAAGTACTCTAAGCCTGGATCTGTTAAGCAGAAGAAAGCTTTTCTTGAAGCTCATTTCAAGAGGATGACTACTCACAAGGATGATGCTATAGATTCGCCTGATCAGGCAAATACGATCCAGGAAGCTCCTATTGAGCCAAATGTGGATGATACAGCTGTCACAAATGATCACAATGAACCTCATTCTCAAGAAATGATTTTGAGCTCTCCACCACCATTCCCACCAAGCATAAATGATCAACAATGGGTAGAGAATGAAGTTGACGCTGTAGATATTCGAGTTAATCCGAATGGTGATAAAAAACTTAAAGCAGATCTTATTGATGTTGAGAAGCGAAACCCGGTTTCAAAAACCGAAAGTGGATTGACCAAGACACAGGTATTCAACATCTGAATGACTTTTTTTAAACAGAAATTTAGATCGTGGAGCTTGATCTCTCCTTATTTCTTTTGGATGTCTAATCAATCAGGAAAACTCAGCACCAGCATTGAAGAAAAGGAACCCGCTGTCTTCTTATATACCATCTGTTGAAGCTGGAACATCTCTGATCTCTTCTCCTACTCCAGTAAAATCTGGAACTCAATCACCAGCAGTTCATCCAGTGAAGGAAATGGATAAAAAATCTTGGATTGATGATCAGAACAAGAACAAGAACAAGTCTCCTTCTCTCTACAAATTGATTAATAGAAAACTTGGCCGATATTTTTCCAAAGCATCAAAAAATACCCGGTTAAAGACATCTCCTAAGGTATTTCCTTGCTTTGTTATGAAGAACTGACCATCCTTAGCTTACAATTGCATGCAATTTGAGCATCTTGTATAGAAACCAATGCTCCTCAGACCACCATTTCAAATACATAATTCATCTGATGCTTAATGAATCCTTAAAATGTTCTTTTGGGTCCGAGTATGGGAATAAATCAAAGAAATATGCCTTTGCATATGCAATAACTATTATCAACCCATTATCTGTTGCAGGAAAAGTCCAAAGGGAGACTATGTCAAGTCTTTTTATGTGGATCAAAGCTCCATTCCGGATCCTTTCAGGAAGGAAGAGAGACAGAAAGTCCCAACATTTAAGGTCTGGTTCTTATCACTTGACAAAAATCCATACTAAGATTTTTCAAGCTTGTGTCTTATAACTTGTGAATCATGTTGGTTCTCCCTTTGACTTAGTTGCTTTGTTTCATCTTATTGCTCCTTTTCTTTGCAGATTGCTAAAAGGTGAACTCCTCCTTATCTTCTTAAAGGCCATCACTCGATGGCATGAAGAATGTCTTCCATAATGCAAGTCAAACACTTACCAGGTCATACTGGTGTAAGCGATGGCATTGAATTCAGGATTAGGTTAAGTGTAAAGGGTATGATATTCCCATTATTGGACATAGTTAATATGAGAATTGCAGTCCCAGTGTTGTGCAAATTATTTAGCTACATTTCTGCATTGTAGTGACAGATTCTGGATCTGATAGATTATATTGCTGTATCAAGGAGGCATTATTCAATAATCATCCTGTCTTATTAACGCATCCAATTTCAGAATTTCTCGTCAAACTTTCAAGTGTATAGCCAAAAGACAGAATAATACAGAGTAGTGAAATCCATTGAGAGTCAAGTTTTGTGAAAGGGAAAATACAAATTGAGAGTCAAGTATCACAAACATTCAATTCCACCTACAAAGGAACATCCTTGTTCTCCTGGCAACGGCTTCCAACAAAATACAACATCATCAACCTCATTCTCATGGTCCTTCATTTCATTCTTTCACCATCAAGATCACAGTCATTGAGCCTCCTCTTCCTCACTGCCGGTATAAGCATCCAAGATCTTAGAAGAGGAGTACCCATCCAATTTAAAGGAAGGCCCACGCCCACCACAATCCAAGTCAGGGTCAGAGGATCGGAGCTTGGACTTGGAAGAAGGGTGGAGGTGGCAGGAGGAGCACCGGGGGCGGCGGCATTTGCCGGTGGACTTGGAGTGGTTGGTGGGCTTTGAAGACACCCTTACGAATATTCCGGCCATCATCGGTGGCGCCGGGGCCCCGCCCATGGCCTTCTTTGCCGATGGGAGGATACAATGGGTTTTCACCATACCATGTTGCCTGCCTTCCCTCTTCATCTGTTTTTTTGGTTTCTCTGCTTTTGTAATGCTTTTGAGCTTGGAGAAGGAGGGAGGAGAATTGTTGTATTTATTTGCGATTTTTTTGTACGTAGTAAAGATTAGCGTGGGGCGCAAGGAGTTTTGCGTGGTCAACATCCTTGCGTGGTGAGCAATTCTTTGTCATATAGAACAGAAAGGTCCGCTAAAATTCTAAGTTGGGACTTGGTGTAGATCGCAAAGTCAATCCCAAAAGTGAACATCCCAGCCTCCTCGGCTATGAGCTGAGATTGATCTAAATGTCCAAAACACAGTGTCTGATCCAAATTCTAAAGTCTTGGAATGCAAATTCAGTTTTGGTATTCTCATAATCTCATTAACCCAATTGAGATGCATGTTGATGAACGTTGGAAAGGATTTGCAGCATTTACCCCCCATCATTCATTACTCGGGACACAGTTCTTAAACATGCAAAATAATCTATAAGCTGATATATACAAATTAAAACGCTTCTGCTTCTGGTATGCCGAGGCTTACACATTTGGAGTTTTTTGGTAAAGTGTAGCAAATATCGGATACATATTTACATTGATCTGTATAAATAACTTCTTCCAGAAACGATACTCTCAGGGCTAGACCTTGTGTTACACATGCTCCGACATTGTACCAGCATCCGAGTGCTTCACCAATGGCTCCTCAGAAGTTGCCTCATCGTCCACAAGGAGAGGCAGAAGAGGCTTGGGCTTCATGCTAGGATACAGCACGTAGTGTTGGCAGATGAAGAGAATGTCGAAAAAGATTGATACCTGCACATGAAAACTAGTCAATTGTGATTTGGATCTTGATGAGAAATTCAGATGCTGAATTTCATGTTGGATGTTTCCATATACTGCCTGGACCAGGCAAATCTGATTTGGTGTGTCATGCTAAAGGATAACGTACCAGAGAGAGTAGGGTTTTCCCAATGTTTCCATAGAAGTTGACCCAAGAATCTGCAAAACAGATAGGCATACATTGGTCCCGACAATTGACAAGCAGTGACAAATTATTGCAAGTGTTCTAGTTTAAGAAGTAGATAGATCACCTTGATCTATGGACTGCACTGCCATCTGTCCATAGTTTGTTACACCTCCGAAACAATCGAGTAGAATGTTCCCTATGCTGAATCCATCAGTGCTCTTTCTAAAGAAGTTCATGAACGCCTGAAATACATATGAATGAGCCTATATGGTAAAGGAATAACTGCTAGATTTTATTCTGGTCATCCAAATTATGAAGTACCAAACCACACCAAACCAATATGGGATTATATATTTTCATGAAAGAGCTAATTAAGGAATTAATAATGGACTTAGAATGATCAGACTTAAATCTCTAGAAGCATGAATTTAGCTTAACATATAGGCTATTTGAGAGTAAGAGAGTATATACTCCCATTAAAAAGAGAAACCAAGTGACATTGAAAATGCATGGATTGGAAAACACACCTGAGGGATGTACTTTATAACGGTCATGAGCACTTGAATTGTACTGCAAAACATAGCAACACAGAAGGATCAGGCAAGGGGCATCTTCCTAATTTAAAACATGAATTGCTTTATATTCAAAGGACATCCTACTTGAAGATGGAGATGAGCCAAAGCCATGAATGGGTTGGTACTGCAAGAAAGACACAAATTCCAGCAGCTATCCATACGACCGAAACAATCACTATAGTAATCTTAGAGACCTTCTGACCCCCACGCTGAGGATGCAATGAGATTTAGGATGAATATCAAGAAATGCATAAACACTAGGTAGTAAATCCATAGTAAGTAATACTTGTTGGCATGAAAAAGGGATACGTACATCATAGATAGAAATTTGGAATAATGTAAATGCAGTCAACAGAACAGCATGTATCGAGAAGGCAACATCATTTGCAGCCACAGGTATCATCTGCAACATGATTATAATAAGAAACTATACACATCAAAAAGCATGAAAATTGAAAGTGATAGTATGAATGGAACCTGGTTGAGGCCGTATTTCTGGCGGTACTGTTGCTGAACAGCAGAGCTAAAGTACAAGGTAGCATTGTAGATGAGATAAGAGGAGTGCTTGGTCAGATTCAGGACCACGAAATCGAAGTTCAATCCCACCACACTGCAAATCACGCAAGGGGAACATCAAAACCTAGCAAAGGAGAAGAGGGGAAAGAAAGAAGGAATCTTTGTATGGCAAACCTTTTACGGCGGCAATTCAACAAGACCTGGGGGTAGAAACTGATTGACCAGGAGAAGAAAGCGATCCATCCGAGAGTCTCGTACGCGATTTCAAGGGGAAACGAATTCCACGACGCCCCCATTTCAATTCTCTGCTTCTTCTTCCAAAATCAAGTCCCAAACCCCCCACCCAACCCAAGTCAAACACGCAGAGGGCGGCAGAGGGGAAAGCGGAAGCAAAGGGGAAAGGGGAAGACGAAGAAGAATGATTCCGTGTGGTGGAGGTGTAGCTACACCGTAGGCGTTTATGGTTTTTTTGTTTTTTTTTGGATCCAAAGGAGGGCGTTAATGGTTGTAAAAGAATAAAAATAAAAATGTCCTCTTTCCAAGAATCCAAGATGTGTTGAGTACTTATTGGAGTATTATTATTGTTATGGGCTGATTTTGCACATGAATACAGTAAGATGAACCAGGACGAAATTTAGGGATGATACAATATTGGTGAAGAGTATTTCATTTTTAGGATAAGAAGGGTTGAATTGCTGTCTTTGCGGCGACTGTCATTGCTGGCTGTTGTAAAGCCTTGTGTTGTGTTGTGTTGTGGTGGCAGGTCAAACTCATTCCCAATACTTACTAACATTAATTTCCAAATACTCCACTATATTGATCAAATTTTGCAGTAAAACCAACTGAGAATTACTACTACCAAACAGAGCTGAAAGTCTTCAACTCCATACAAATGCGAGATTACTCAGTCCAGATTAACTACATGTGGCATTCATGGCCTCTAAGAACAGTAATGTAAGACCAAGCAAAAGGATTATAAGCTGCATTACTATAAGATAGAATTCTTTGCATTTGCATAAGATATGGGAGTTGATAATTACATAATCTCCCATGCAGTGAAATCAAACAGACTGACAGTATGAAATTGCAGCCTCTATTTTCATCCAACACTAGTTAAGAAGGAAGCTTCTCTTTCTTGGCAGGGTAGAGCACATAATGCTGGACGATAAACACAATGTCAAAGAAGATTGACACCTGCAAATTCAATTCAAATTCAGTCAATGAATAAGAAGAAGAGAGTTCATAATCACAAAAGACTGGTTGTCTATAACGGAAATCATACCAATGAGAGCAGTGTCTTCCCTATGTTTCCATAGAAATTTACCCACGATTCTGTTTCAGATTTTTCAAATTTGTAAGGACCGGGAATTAATCAAGACAAAATTTACTCCTGCAAGTCTCATATCATATCGTATCTCATATATAGGAAAGATGCCTTACTTTGATCGATAGATTGCACGGCCATTTGACCGTAATTCAACAGGCCTCCTAGTAAATCCAGCAAAATGTTGCCAATGCTAAATCCATCAGTACTCTTCCTTTGAAAGTTCATGAATGCCTTTTGTGCAAGATCAATAGTTTGGAGTTAGTACGTGTTTGCAGCATGACTTGGGGGCCATGTTGTTAAACATAACAAGGTTAATAATTGAGGTTCAGCAAGGGGTTGTTGAAATTGATTAACCTGTGGAATGTATTTGATCGTCGTCATGATAACCTGAATTATGCTGCAAACCCAATATCAAAAGGTACCCAAATTAAAAGTTATAATAAACTTGGCCAACACAAGACAAACAAAGATTGGATATTTGTGAGATAGAAAACCCTTTACTTGAAAACAGAGATGAGCCATAGCCAAGAGTGTCCTTTAATAGCTACAAAAACACAGATCGCAGCTGATAACCATATGGCTGAAACAATTGCAAGAGCAACCTTGGAGAATTTCTGGTTCTTTCTCTGCACACACCCGCAAAATCAAAACCCCTACAAATTAACCACGTACCTTTCTAACTTAAGATATTGTCAACCTTAGTTACCTCATATATGAAGATTTGAAAGAGGGTGAAAGCAGTCAAAAGAACAGCGTGGATTGAGAACGCCACGTCATTTGCAGCAACAGGAATCATCTAAATTTTCAAACCAAATGGCCACATAATTAGGCCTAATCATCTTTTAGGCTCCCTAGGACTAACAAACCTAGATTCACACAGTATGTAAATGTAGTAATATATCTCTACCTGGTCGGAACCGTACTTATGGCGATACTGTTTCTGAACAGCAGAGCTAAAGAAAAGCACGGCATTGTAGATCAAGTACGAAGAGTGCTTTGTCAAGTTCAGTGCTATGAAATCGAAGTTAAGCCCCACAACACTGCCGTATTTATATGTACACAACAAACAAACAAACAAACAAACAAACAAACCAAAGATAGCACCTTTCAGAAAACTTGACCCACAAATTACGAAATAAAAAGAGGCTGGGTTTATGATGATTACCTCTTACGTCTGACGTTCAAAATAACTTGAGGGTAAAAGCTGATAGACCAAGAAGCAAAGGCTACCCACCCAAAAATCTCCGAGAGGAGTTTCAGATGATCAGAATTCCAATTGCCCATGATTTCTAGTATAACCTGTATTGCAAAAGAGGGTTGTCTGATTTTATAGTACTAAGCAAAGAATAGAAATTAAATGCAGTTAGTCCGGGGTGTATTCTGCTATGATGGGTTGGGACTTGACTACTTGAGGGAAAGTGGATCACAAAAAACCATGCCAAAAAGTGCGTGACGATATTGATGGGTTTCAAGACATCAGAGTAACTTGCAAGGAATCAAACCCCATAATGTGGCCATATACAAGTTACAATACTATGAATATGACTCCAATTAATTCACTCTTTTTATGATTTTTAAAAATTAATAATCTTTTTTTCTTTTTTGCATACCTAAGAAGATATTGGATCCAGTAGTAGCGTTTGAAAGGAAGGACGTTACACATGAGAAATTTTAATTTATTAATTTTGACCACGAGAAATTATTAATCTTGACCTTTTTCTTCATAACTTATAAAGGCTCAAATTTATCAACCTTACCGATACTAAATGATGAGTGAGAAAAAAAAAATGTAGTCTTCCACATTTGTTAGGCTCAACGAAATCGTTCCAGACTAAAGCGTACCAAATATTATACTAAGAATTTAATCCATACACGAAAATCTTGCGTCCAAGCTGCCTCTCATTGCAGTTAAGATGATGAAAGCAATGTTTCTTTGTTTTTTTGCTTAGTATGTATGTAGCGTAATTTCATGTTTCAGTTTAGATGATCGACAGAGACCGTTGATTTTTACCTACACGCTTAAAACTTGAAGAATGTACGTTGTTGCATTCACTCTGCGCATTCACTCTGCTGAAAAACAGTCACACTGAACCTACACAAAAGAAATACCAACTTTACATTACAAGAAACTCAATGTTCAGAACAACAGAAAAGAGGTTATTTTTTTGGTCAATCAACAGAAAAGAGACGAGTTTACTCCACTCCCAAGTCTTTCTAAGTACAAAAAAGGGTTCTTCATCCAGAGAACCCATGTAAGCCTAAACTCGTAATCATCTTATCTAAGCTGATACAACAACATCCATGGTACAGAACGCTTTAACTGTTTTGATCATCTTGCAAAATTTTCAATCAGCTTCTGAAGCTTCTGAATCATCTGTATCACTATCCAAGTACATTTCAACAGTATCTTTGCTCTCCAATTCGTCCTCTTCTTCTTGCATTCTCTTCCTCTCTTCCTCTCTTTCTCTCTCCTCAACAACTGCCTTTGCCATTTCCAGCCTAGCACTGACCACATCCCATGAAACCAGTTTCTCTAGAAAAACTGATACATAATCTGGTCGTCGGTTCTGTTCAACAAAAGACGCGAAGGTGATACCATTTTCAGATTTCATCAGCAGTAAACACTTTTGAAGCAAATGACGTGGCAATGGAAATTGAACCTTACCTGAAAATCCAGGTAATAAGCATGCTGCCAACCAACAGAAAATCAAACTAGGGTAAGCTAGAATGCCTAAAACAAATTAGCTGAGCTCGAAAATAATAAGTTATATAACCATACCTCCCAGACATCAACTGTTAGCAATGGCTGCAGCATCAAGATATAAAAATATGAGCAGGCAGATATTGTTGGAGATGGTACTTGAGTTTTTGCAGCATTGTACGTAGGTCATTTGTAATGATTTGTAGAATAGATATGAATTAGCTACTGACCGAGTAATCCCAAAGAAGCGGATTGACAGCATTGGGGCTTTTCACCACCACAAGCTTTTTGTCCTCTTCTGATGGCCGGGGATTTATGGCATTCTCCACGTTTAATCTATTTGCCTTGTCTAGATCAAAATGTGGATAAGAATTGATCAAACATATTTTGGATGAAAGGCAATTCATGAATGTTATGTAAAGGACAGAGTACTCACAAACAAGCCAAGCCCAACCAGAACCAAACTGAGTAGCAGCTGCAGACTTAAACTCTTGAATTAGTGCTTCAATCGAACCAAAATCCCTCTCAATTAGTTTGAGGAGATCTCCAGATGGCTTTCCTCCTCCACCGGGTTTCATGGACTCAAAGAAAAATTCATGGTTCCATGCCTGGATTAAGTCCATGAAAACGGCTAACTTAATATTACTATTATTCATGGACTCTGCTAAGAGCCTTATAGAGTAGTGACAGTGCAAAGCCTACTCACTCCCTATGTTCAATATATATTGTCCTAATCATTGTCATTTTAGGCTTCAACACAAACAGCAAGGAATTCAATAGTTACACTAGAATTTTTAGACCTAGAACTCTAAAATAATACTCCGTAGTATACATTTCTTACAAAAATAGAGGGCTAAAATGACAATCTTCACTAAACAGAGGTAGTATAGTAACGAAATATGAAGCAAAATGGAACGGAGCATTTAATACCTGGGCTGCATTGTTGAATGGCGGAAGCATATCACCTTTGTTATATGTAGTGAGTATTACATCTTCCATTGACATTGAATCTAATTCGGTGCCGACTATTTGCTTGTTCAGGTTTTCTACATAAGCCCTGTGATGCTTTCCCCAGTGATACTCGAGTGTTTCCTTGCTCATATGTGGCTCCAAGGCATCCTATCAATCACAAAGTTAGAAGCTTTTAAGCAGTAGTTCATACACATGTCTCCACTTGAACAAACTGATAATTGCAAAATGCTCCGTAATGGTGTCATAAAATTGGAGGGTCAGAAGAATGCAAAGCTGGTTATTAGCACTTACCAATGGATAAGGAGGCGGCTTCAATTCAAATTTTGCAGTAACTACACAGCGACCAGCTCTCCATGAAGGTCCCTGTTGCAACACACTATCAAGACTCAACAAATCATAATGGAATAAAAACAAAAAGAAACATTGCAGGCCCTAACATAATTCTCTCAGGAAGAAGTTTCCAAGCCCAGGGAAACACGAAATGCAAAGTCTAGCCAACAAACCCGTCAGGTTCCATGTTCACAGATGTTACCAGTTAAAAACCTAATTCCAATTATCAGGAAATCTATCACATAACAGCACTCAATAGCAAGAACCAGCGCGCAGCCAGAACAAAATATACAAACACAGAAAAGACAATTCTTACCTGTCTCCGATGCAGGCACCAAGAAGGACGAGGAGGAGCCCAATTCAGAGACGTGTTGGGTCCTCTGAATGAGGAAAATGGAGAAAGGGAAGTCGGGGTAGCAAGAGAAGAAGCCATTGTTATCCACCCACCCTTGTTGGCCTTGGGATTGAAAGCAGAGGAGGAACCAACAAACGGGTGCTACACCAAACTGAAGTACTCAACCCAGCGTTGCACTTGTTTTATACTACTCCGTACTCTATACTAGTCTCTTTCTGGGTGGAGCCTTAACTAGGCTAATTTTATTGCTACGAAAAAAAACCTAAGCTAGTTCTACGGAAATAGTCTTGTAGAGAAAGAAATTCTTGACGTGGAGAGTATAGCGACATCGTTACGACATATGGGAGTAGTTGTACATGCTACATATACATACTACATAGGGTGTATAACACTTACTAGTTACTACAACTCGTGTTGAGGTATTTGGATAACGGTTGCCTAATTTTCACTGTGTGTTTACCCGTATAAATTTTACAGGGCACCGTTCGAGTCCCACGTATTTAGATAGTTCTTAACTTCTTGTGCTTCAAATTGATAACGCTTACAATCCTAGCCTAATGTTGTATAACACGTATACCTTAACAGAGTACTTGTACTCCCTATTTCCTTATCACTTTCACCACGAATCAACAAGTAGGGCACTACATTCATCAGTAATCTTCACGAAACCCTTCTTCAGCATGGCAAAACTAAAAATCAGAGCAGAACGCTAAAGCTTATCATAACTTTAGCAGAATGCAAATCTAGTTCAACAGGGTAAAATGTATAGCCCTAGCTCATATATAGCTAGCTGTATAGCTTAATTGTCGTTTTGCCGACAGTAAAACAAGCAACATAGAGACAAGTCCTCAACATATTTAATACTTGGGTATATAGCTATAATTATGCAAAAAGAGGTTTAGTTCCGGGATAGATTGTGAACCATGGAGTTCATAGGACAGGTTTTTTTGATGTTTCTTGTTTTCTTCAGTATTTACCACTTGCATCTCAGCCAATTAAATCTCCCAGCCATCGCCCCAGCCAGAGTTGTTGATTGGAGGGGATTGTGGAGCAGGAGGTTCCGGGATCGCTGAAGAGTTGGAACTTGAGGGATGATCAAACAGACAACGAGGTCCATACTTGCAAATACCCAACTGCTCATAGTTCCGGCAAGTTTTAGCACCCTGGTAAGTAGTATTAGAGCATAGCATTAGTTAAAGATTTACAGATTGCAAACTGTATCCTACAGACTAAGCTGTGAGTTGCATACTGAAAAGATACAAAAACTTACAGGTCGGAGAGGAAGACCCTTCTCGTTCAGAGCGAAGTCAGAACCCGTTGACACTTGGCTTCTGGAACTTTTTGGATGATGGAACTTGCATGCAGCTTTGAATTTGCAGTCCCCATTTTTCATGAAGAACTCGCATTCAGGCTGACCAGGTCGTTCAGGAAACTCTTCACCCCTTGGTTGCTGGTGATGCATTAATGGCTTTGCCATTTGGTATTGGTGGTTTGGATATAAATCAGGGAGCTTCTTGGCTTCATGCGACATAATGGGAGCCTGGGAGAACAATGATATATGTGTTAAATGGTGCCATAACTTTCAGCCGAAGAAAATGAATGTGCATGCATATTAACTGTCGTCATTAGTAGCATGTATTGATATTTCCTATAGGAACCCTAATTCTTTTAAGGAAATTTCAAATTTGTGCCCCTAATTGTTTGTTGAATTTAATTTCTTTGCTGGTATTCAACCATTTTGAAATACATTCCAAATTGAAATTGTCAATGTGTGACCGCACAATTCTAGCCTACAAAAAAACATATACCCTTCCTTTTAATAATATAAGAAAAATAATACATGGGAAACCAATCAATCTGGCAGGGTTCCATTTAAAAATTAGTATGGGATTTAGAATATTTATGTTTGTGCATTATACTTATTATTAACTCCACACTACTGATCCGCTGTACTTGTACTGTATACTACCCCTCTGCCTAATCACTAACATGAAAGATATAAAGTTTAAAAGTGCTGAAAAAAACAGACTTACTGATCTTGGAGCAAGGCCATTCATACCATAGGCAGAGACAGCTAGCTTATCATTACGGCCTTTTGGATGGTTAAATTTGCATGCAGATTTGAACTTGCATTCCCCAGTTTTCATGAAATAAGCACACTCAGGTTCACCTGGCCGTTCAGGATGTTCTTCCATCTGAATCGTTTGAGCATGAAATGTCAAATGACTAACATCCTTCGTCAGATTGAGGATTCCACCATTTGGCATACTATACAATCTGCTTTTTGGATGGTGAAATCTACACGCAGATCCAAATTTACACGTCCCAGTTTTAATAAAATGATCACACTCTGGATATCCTGGCCTTTCAGGAAATTCTTCATTCTGCATTAGTTGCTGACTGTAGCCAAAAGCATCTGCTTTTTTCAGAGGGCTGGTCACAGAATAACCTGGCCGAGGATTCATAGTTTTGTCTTGCAGGGAGGCTGGAACCTGAACATAAAACAATATAGAAAAGATAAAGCAAAACAGAGATCAGGAAAGATCATGCTACATCCTCATTTGGTTCCCAGCCTAAGAAGAAGCACCTCTTATCCACCCGCTAGATTCCACATACTACAATAATTTACACAAATTTGTAAATGATCTTTAGTTCAAATTCGATGTATTATCCTTCATAATGGACACTAATTTTTGTAGAAGAAACCAGTCAAGTTACATTAGATTAATAAAGAAGACCAAAAATATAATCCTAAAAACTATTTCACAGATAATGATAAATATCTATAAGTTTCAACATTGCACACTTACAAGTTATAAGATGGAATCCTTTGGCAATATTTCATTATACAATGTAGACATCTTTCGAAAAGATAAATTTCATAGAACTAGAGAAATAATTTATCAACATGGAACTCAACTATTACATGCTCAGACAGACAAATGTGAGGACTAACCTCCAAAAGAATGAACATACCTGATATTGGTTATATAAAGGAAGTTGGGGGCCTTGGGGCATCCTCTGAGGAATATTATTCATCCAAGGCATGTAAGATGGAATATTCTCTGAGCTTGACGAGTTAGATATTGATCGGGGCATTGAAGGGATGGGAGGAGGAGCACAATCAGCAAAGTTTCTAGCAGAAAAGCTTTTAACCCCTTGCAGAGGACCGCCATTTGGCTCAAAGTTCTTAGGCTCCTCCATGGAAGCAGTAGGATCAGGATGGTGAAATCTACAATTGGCTCCATAACCGCAGGAACCATTACGCATGTAATATGGGCATTCCCTTTCTCCCTGGGATTTTGACACAAGAATAGATAGGTCAATTTCTGGGGCATCTAATGTCTATGATGGAATCCTGGATTGTCTACCAATTAAATAAAAAGCACCCTTCAAATGAATGCTCGGGTAAGGTGTACATGCTATGTTACCTTGCGTATTGGCAGACCTAGAAAGTTAAGCTCAAGTTGCTCATTATCAGTTTCCTCTTTAGAATGGCTGTATCTGCAAGATTCGCCAAACTTGCATCCTCCAGGAGTTGAGTAATACTAAAACAGTTAAAAGAAACTACAAATATCAAAAACAAGATAATGTCTAGGAATGAAAGATGTCTACACAGGCAAAAGAAATAACAGAGTTTTATTTGAAAGAAAGATGAAGAATATTATCAGGACCCTGTTTAAATAAAAAGTGGGCAAAGAAACTGGGAAAGTTAATCCTCAAGAAGAAGTATTGTATCTCAGTTTTTAAGGGAAAAAGCACCACATAAAGCTTTGCTAGCATAATCTATCAAGTACGAGGACTATAACAACAGTTTTACTGGCCGGGCTTCCATTATAAAGCTAAAGGATCAAATGAGTAGTGCAAACCAACCTAAACAACATATTACCATCAATCTATAATGCTTTTCACTTTATTCTTTTAACTTTGATCTAAAATGTTCATTGAATTAGTGTTTCTAGGTTCTGTATTTTTACCTAAATTTAAACCCTCAAATAAATGATACATGAATTGTTAGTGGTGATAAGTGTGACCGCTTTTGTCCATTGCATAAGTTACATAACAAGTTCTTCTAAAACACAAAATTGCAGAGGTAGTATTACTGTAGAAATAGCAATGATCTTATCCGCTAAGCACCTAGGACACTAATTATCAATTTACCATATGTGATAGGCTGTTTGATTCATGTGTTTCAAAATGGAAACAAACATTGAATTCTTTGTTCGTTGCTTTGCTAATGATTTTCTGTCGTGATTCCTTACTGCCTCCTAATACATGTGTTTCGGGAGTGTGGAAACGGGAAAAAGAAGAGTGTTGAATTAATGAATTGGTTTTTGGGTGACAAACTTTTAAGCATAGGCAATTTATAGAGGACCTTCTTAAGTAACATGGAATACAAGTGGCAGAAAGTGAGTAAGACAGTGATGAAAACAGAAAACCAAACACGTAACTCATAACAGGAAGATGATATATGGGCAAAGAGCCAGAGCAAAAGTAGACAAATATGACATAATGATAGGTTGCAGAAGGAAAAACTCAAAAAGCAGTAGAAGATTAGCAGTGAAAGGAAAGAAGTAACCTTGCACTCAGTCTTGGGGTTAGGAGGAAAAATGGCTTGGGCATCATGATGGAGGTTGGTGTGGGCATCAGGAAGAGCAGCCTGGGGAAAACAAACAGAAAAGAGTGTGAAAACCCTAATTTAGTGATGTGAGCATGAGAGGAAAGGAAAGAAAAAAGGGAGTTGGACCTGAGAGAGCCTGTTGAGAGGGTGATTGAACCTGCAAGAGAAGCCATATTTACAAGAGCCGGTCTTCATGTAGAAGGAGCAGTCCTCAGCGTTGGAGCGGAGGGGAAAAGGATGGTCACTGTACTCGGTGGGAAGCCCCTCGTCCTCTTCCCACCCACTCTTGGCCTCAGCAGGCACGTCGGTCGGGTTGACATCATAGGCATCCTCATCCTCATCCTCCTTTGGTTCAATGTGTTGTTGTTGATGTTGTTGGTGTTGTTCTTCTTCTCCTTCTTCCTGTTCTTCTCCTCCTCCTATGACTCCTATGGCTCCTATGGTGGTGGTGGTGTTCTTATCGTGGATCAGAGGAGGTTGTTGTTCATCGCGATCCGGGGCATCAGTGTGAATGTGATGCACTAGAAGCACTCCGTCGGAATCCAGATTGACGTCGTTAACCAGATCAAGGGCGGGGGACCGATCTTCGCACGTTCCCATATTGCGCCTACTCTAACTACGAATCCCTAATTCATTCGCCGATGCGCAGGTGTGTGTGACTGTGGGTGTGTGAGAGAATAAAACCCTAGAAAACGAATACCAGTATTATTGATTGGGTGGGTGTGGGAGTGGGAGTGGGAGAGAGAAGGGAAAGAAAGAGCACAAAAGGAAAGCAAAGGATCAATTGGTGAACGGGTACGGTGAACCGCTATGGCACTCACTCGGAGTCTCGGTGCCGTCGTTGTTGTGTTGTGTTGTGTGAACACCAACACCAGCAACAACAAGGCGTTTGTTTGATGGGTCTTTCAGCAGTTACTGCCCCCTTCTTGGGCTGGGCTGAGGGCTCCCTGCCTCTACTATTCCCATCCCCCACACTTCTTCTTTTCTTTTCTTTCCTTAATGCGGGCTACTATTTGCGGTTAAATATTTTATGAATTCTTCCGTTATGAACTCGATATAATAGGTTGATTCCCAACTTTAGGTTATCCCACTTGGGGATAAAATTCTTGGATAAACGAATAAATTATATTTTTATTTTTGTTGTGCCATGCAATATTAATTGAACTCACTCTTCTAAGTAAATCAAAACTGTGGCTTATTTGAAGGAGGCAAATATTACACCCCACCATTCTTTTCCATATGCATAATACAAAAATGATCTTCCAAATCTGCTCACTTGTCCCCTAGAGTAGAGCACGGGTGCATAAAAGGAGGGTCTAACTAAGTTGGGCCTAACTAGCTCACTCACTCACTCACTCGAAGAAAAAGGCTTTGACTGCTGGAGACTAATTAAATTGGGCCGGCCCATTCTATTAATTTACAACTGTGCGTGGCTAGAATAATATTACAGTAATTTTTTAGTGATTTTTTTTTTTGGTTAGAGTATAATTTTGTATTCTTTATTTTTTGGGTCGAAATTTCTATAGTGATTTGCAGATTGGTATCAATGGTATACCTATATATTTCATGATTTGCGGAATGAATGTAGAGGAGAGATTTATATGTTTGGCAAAGGAGAATTCAATGGGTATGTGAGTCGAACTAGGTAGCTAAGCTGCTGGAGTGTGTGCCTTAACATGCAATATATATCTATATACGGGAGTTGATGGAGGAAACCACATGGATCGTGACACCACCCACGTACACCCATACTATATCGCGCGCCGGCCTTATCCCAACAAGATCCATCTTTTACACTATATATTATCACATCGTGTCGCCTACGTGCGTACGTACGTTGTATATATGTACAGCGTACGTACGTATATGTCTATCCCATTCAAAGTAGCTAGGTATATTTAAGTAATCAACTGTTTTACTATCGATAATCTTGTTATCACAATTAAGCTTTAAGTCAATCATATGGATCATAACGAGTTTTGAAACGGCAGCTATGCTCACATTTGTCTTATTCCTTTCCACACACTGCACCTGCATGCCGACCTAGCTTGTGGATTTTATTCCTCCTTCACTCACACCAATACACAAATACTCAATTATTTATTCCTTTCCACACATTTGTCTAACTCACCTTTCCTCTCTATCAAATTACTCCCTCCATCCCATTGAGTTTGTCTCGTTTCTATTTTAGGCGTCCCCTTAAGTTTGTCTTCTTTCCTTTTATATCAACAATTTCTTACTCCCTCCGTTTCACAATAAGTGTCGTTTTAGCTCTTAACACAGTTTTTAAGAAAAAGCAATCATTCACTTTAAAACTTACAACCTTTTCTTAATCTTACCACTCATTACATTTTTTTAGCCAATGAATGAACAACTTTAGTCAACAAATACACATTCCAATAAAAATTATCATCATTCACCCCTATTAAATCACTTTGAAAACCTAAAACGACACATATTATGAAACAAATTTTAAGTGCTAAAACGACATATATTATGAAACGGAGGGAGTACTATATTACCCTCATTCAAACTCACTTTTTACACCAAAAATCCAACTTTTCCTTCTACTTTATCACTTTTCAATTTTTTACATATATAAAATTACAAAACTACCCCCATTCAATTTCAACTTTTACCCACTTTCCCATATTCCAATACCTACTTTATCACCTTCTTAATAACCGCAAAATTCGTCCTATGAGACAAAATGGGACGGAGGAGTATTAAATACAGTATTTCTGTTACTTCAACTTTTATCGCCTTTATCTATTTTTCATTTTAAATTCAATAGAAATTTATATTTTTATACTAGTTTATTACTAGGACGGAAGGTATACTTAGTTTCAACAACGGCCATCCATATTTTTTTTTTTTTTTTTTGACTCGATGAGGATTAGGGATCCCTCTCAAGGCGGGAAACCTAGAGCATCCGAGTGGATGAGAGCTAAAAGCTCGTGGTGGTTCCGAATTACTTCCCAGGAGTGACTGTGGCCCAGACTCGCAATTTTATCGGCCACAGCATTGCATTGCCTACACTCATGAGAAATTTGGACTGACTCGAATCCGCGCAGGGATACGAGAATATCAGCTACAATCCTTTCAATTTCCCATGGGCAATTGATTAGACCTTTGACAGCTTTGATAACTATTACATTGTCCCCTTCAATTTCAATTTTCCGAACATTACTTTGTTTGGCCTTTAATATACCATCCCATAATGCCAGAGCTTCAGCCATTAAAACTGATACTTTGCCAAATATTCTTACAGTTCCAGTTATTGGGTTTCCATCCATATCTCTAATAATCGATCCACCCGATGCGTTTCCATTACTTATCTTAGAGCCATCAAAGTTTAGTTTGGCAAACTCAGGTTTTGGTTTTTTCCAGTGTCTTAATTTTTGTCGTGTTATAGGCTGTCGTCGAACTATCCTATCCTGTGCTTTTTCTTCATCTTCTTGCCACCTCTTGGCTTGTTCCCATTGCCTCAGCTGTGATCGAATATATAAGCTTAGGTCTTGAATCAGATCACTAGGCGTTGTTTGGAAGACCATCTTGTTTCGTTGGTGCCATATGCTCCACCAAATTACTGCAAGTTCAATAAACTCCGTCTTCCCTAATCTTCTTTTAATGTCGCTTAGAACGTTCCTCGGGTTATGATGTGGGGGGACGTACGCCCTAATTACTCGCTCAGTACCTAAATTTATGCTTTTTATCATCCCTAGTGTGTACGGGCAACTAACCATCAAGTGTATCGAGTCTTCGTGGGTTCCATTACACATGACACATCCTTGCGGGATTGCAACATGTTTTTCATAAAGCCTTTGTTTGGTTGGTAGTCCATTCATATCAATTTTCCATAAGAAGTTTTGCACTTTTGGGTAGATGTCAAGATTCCAGATCCAACCATTTGGACTCGGATTCATCGCATCCTCCTTCGTAACTAGACTCACTGCTGACGCTGTTGAAAACCATCCATTTCTGCTAGGTGCCCATATAAGCCTGTCTTCTATTTCATTACATGGAATAGGTATCAGTAGTACTTTATCTACTATCTCTGTAGGGATAGTTTTTCTCAATTCATCTATTTTCCATTCTCTTGTCGATGAAATAAACTGGTCCACTTTGATGGTAACATCCTCTATAGCATTTCTGTTTACAAACTTCTCCAACGGATCTTGCATTACCCAGTTATCAGTCCAGAAACTTACTGACTTTCCATTTCCTATTTGCCACTGAAGACCTCTTTCAAATTCCGGCTTGAGTTTAATCAGTTGTTTCCACTGCCATGATGTATTGGGTTTACTCTTATATTCTGCAAGTGTGTTCCTTCGTAAATATTTTTCTTTCACAACTCTGACCCAGACATTGTCATGCTCTGTGAGAATTTTCCACAACAGTTTCATTTGTAATGCCTTGTTCATATCTGCCGCTTTCCTTAACCCTAATCCGCCATATGCCTTTGATTTACATATTTTATCCCATCCTATTAGGGGTTTATATTGTCTATCCTTATTCCAAAAGAATGTTCTATTTATCGCATCAATTTCATCATGTACATCTTTAGGCAACATAAAACTTTGCATCACGTAGTTTGGCTTTGAAGCCAAGTTTGATCTTATTAGCACTGACCGTCCTTCTTGAGATAAAGCACTAGCTTTCCATTTTGATAGCTGTCGTTGTGCATTTCCTATTGTCGAATGGAAAATTTCCTTGTTTACTTTGCCATTAATGATCGGACATCCAAGATACTTTTCCAAATTTGTCATTGTGTTAATTCCTAATGCTTGTTTGATACTCTGTTTCTGCTGATTTCCCACCTTTTTAGAAGTTTGAAATGCTGACTTGTGGTAATTCACCTTTTGGCCTGAGGCCGCACAATAATCCTCAATAATTTTTTTCATCAGACTACATGCATTGTGGGTCCCTTTTGCAAAAATAATTATGTCATCCGCGAATGCTAAGAACGGTATCCTCGTCCCTCCTCTTGATACTGGAAAACCAATTAGAGGTTTCGGGTTTTCACTCACCTTTTGTAACTTTCTTGCCAGAATTTCTGCACCAATAACGAAGAGATAAGGTGATAACGGGTCGCCTTGTCTAATCCCTCGTTCTGAATTAAAAGGGATAGTGGGTCCATTGTTAACCAAAACTGAGAAAGATACTGTACATACGCACTGGCGGATCCATTCTACAAATTTCTCATCAAAGCCGAACTTCACAAGCACCTGGAATAAAAAAGACCAATCCACCCTATCGTATGCTTTTTCCATATCTAGTTTGACCGCCATCCAACCATCTTTTGCTTGGCTTCCTCTAAACGAATGAAATATTTCATGCGCAATGAGAACATTGTCATGTATTGCTCGTCCTGCTACAAATGCTCCTTGCAGTGGGTGAATGATCTTGGGCATTACTCTTTTTAGTCTTTCGGTCAAAAATTTTGCTATTGTTTTATAGATCGTTGTGCACAAGCTAATGGGGCGATATTCATTTGTTGTCGAAGGGTTGTCATTTTTCGGTAGAAGTGAAATAAATGTGTGGTTGCTTTGTTTCAACAATTTTCCAGAATGGAAGAACCCTTTGATTGCCTTGATTACAGTTGGGCCCACAATGTCCCAATATTTTTTATAGAACTCTGCTGTCATGCCATCCGGTCCTGGAGACTTATCCGAACCAATCTGAAAGACTGCATTCTTTATCTCTTCATTAGTTACCTGTTTGGTGAGGTGCACATTGTCTTCAGTTGTTATTTCGTTATCTATGAGGGAGAGATATTGCTCAAGAACTGAATTATTAATCTGTTCCTTAGTATATCTTTTCCGAAATTCATTTCTGATTGCTCGACAGATGTTTTCTTCACCCATTATTTGAGTTCCATCACTTGCGACGATACTCTTTATGACCTTATGGTTGCGCCTTCCTGTAGCTATCTTGTGAAAATATCCCGAGTTAGAGTCAGACAATTTGACATGCTTCGTCTTTGCCCTTTGTTTCCAATAAGTTTTGTGAAATTGAAGAATACATTCTTTTTTCTTGAGGAACCGAAGTTGCCTTTGGATAAGAGCTGGTTGTGGGGATACAACTATTTGCTTTTGCAGATCGAGCAGAGTGTCCTCAATTTCCTTAAGTTGTTCAAAGGTGTTTCCAAACGTCCTGCGTTTCCATTGTTTTGTATGTTCTTTCAATATCCGAGTTTTTTTCATAAGCTGGAACATGAAGGACCCTTGAAAGTTCGCCCTCCATGCTTGCTTTACTACATTCCGGTAGTCTTTTCTCATTAACCACATTTTCTCCATCTTAAAGGGAGCTGCCTTAATCAAGTGCCCGTTCATAAGTTCTATCGAAATTTTACAGTGATCAGATGATGTAAATGCATGATTATGTGTTTGGATATCAGGAAACCATTGAAGAATGTTCTCACTTACAAGGACTCTGTCCAATTTTTCATATATGTTATCAATCTCTGTCTTGTTCTTTCTCCATGTGAACTTATTTCCCGTTGTTAGTATGTCTCGCAAATCACAATTGTCTTTAAATTTTTTTATACGTTCAAACCTAGTAATCGTAGGGGCATTACCACCCATTTTATCTGCGTACTCTTGGATTTCGTTCAAGTCACCTAGCATAATAATAGGGAGGTGAGTGTCAATAAGGCAATTAGAGAATTCAAGCCAGAATTCATCCTTCTGGTTTTCGTGCGGGGGTGCATATACAAAACACAACGCCAAAGAATATCCTGTGAGGTGGTTTACATATTTCAATATAATGTATCTAGGCTTGTGAACCAAGATTTCTACATATTCACTATTAAATTGGTGTTCTTTCCACAATACACAAATACCACCTGCCCTTCCTTCAGCAGGGGACCATACAATATTATCGAATCCTGCACGTCTCCAAGTTTGATCACTTGGCAATTTATCTGTTTTAGTTTCTGCAATTGCTAATATCTGGATACGCTCAATTTTGCAGAATGAGTCAATTTCTGGCCAAAACGATCTCCTACCTATCCCTCTACTATTCCAAAATGCGACTTTCATTTGGCTCTAATATTTATCCGTGGTCTTACAACTCCAACTAGTCGGGTGTCACCTTGTCTTAGATACCTAATATAGTTGACAAAATAATTGCTAATATCTGTACTCTTTAATACATAGCTCTTTATTAATCGACGGTACATGCAAACATCATCTCCATCATAATATGAACCTATATCCTTTTTCTCCTTGTATATCCTTCTATGAGCAAACATATTACTCCACTGGCCACCACTCATGACCTCAGCCAGCCAATTCAATTGATGAACATTCTCCTGGTGAATTTTTAAAATGTACTTAGCATAAAGCACAGTTGACAGAATCTGTGCAGACATAATATAGAGACATCTGTTTCTTGTACCAAAGGTATAATTTTTTTCATAAGAGGCTACATACTTCTTTAAACAGAATTTTGAGCGCATTCTTAAGCTTACAATTTCATTACACAACTCTGTATTCCAACAAAATAGAAGGCCTTCAAAGATGTAAATACATTGGTCATTTGAATAACATACCCCAGTTACTTTTTCCATGAGTAAAAGTTCCCAAGTTTGCTTCTTAAGATTCTTTCCATCTTCCTTCACTGAGTCTCTTCTTGCACTAGCATCATCATCACTGCCTCTCTTGGCACCCATGTGCCTTTCATGTATATCTCTACACTTGGGCAGCATCCTCCTTTCCTTAGGCTCCTTACAATTAGTTTGCCTACTGATCAAATAAACAATCTTAATTTTAGTTTCAGTCAAATAACAGCTCATGAACCAATTTATATTATATCTCTTCTTCAATTTGCTTTCCAAGTACGTGCACTCAGGAGCTGCATTATACCAAAAAACTCCCTTAAGTGTTAAGACAACATCATTACTATAACAATAATCACATCCATATCTAATTGATTTACAAACATCACTAACTAGCAAAATCAACACAAAACGAATACAAATTAAAGAAGTTTCAATTTTAGTTCTTGTGTTTTGCTTTGTTCTATTATCAGATGGGCTGACGTTATGCATCAACATTCGCCTCATAGTGACATATTTCATCCTTTGTTGATTATCCTTATGAAAATTCAGGACGCAATCACCTTTCTTCAAATAAAGAAAAAGCTTTTTTAAAGCATGAGCCCAAGGGTTCACATAGAGGTTTGTCCTCGAGGGACGTTCTTTAGCTTGGTTCTTCATTACACTACTCTTTAAGGTCGAAATGACCATAGTAGGCACTTGGTCAGGTTCTTTAGAAGATTGGTCTTTAGAGAACACATGGTCAAAACAAAGGACTTCCTTAGACGTTCGATTACCCCTTTCCATGGTAATAGCATAAGGGTTAGCACAGACAGTAAGACAGATATGAGAGTTTAGCATATGGAAGAAAGCACAAATGTACACATATATATAAGCATAAGGGTAGTCATTCAGCCACCACAAATGACCATATATATAAGCAAATTCAGTACACATACTTGGATAATCATACCACTTAAACACCATGGACACACAGACTAGAGAATCATGCCAAATAGAGAACACAGAGACTAGAGAGGAGGGAGACAACCTAGCTAGCGTGATTACATTACACGTTCTGGAATGACCTGGGGGCATATTTGCTCTTTGGTTCCCAATTTTCCATTCCATAAACCAAGCATGATCAACTTGGCACAATGTACCACTTACTATTTTTTCTTTATATAATTGGTTACCGTCATTTGAAGAATTAGAAACAAGAGTGTGCCGTTTCAAGTAGTAATCAATTTCTAAATTGTACAGAGGGGTGAAAGGAGTTTTTAATTTGGAAACTTCCATCACCTTGTCTCCCGTATTATCTTTCCAAGCTAAGAAATTTTTGTTAAGTTTCATCATTCCAATATCTACTACCCACATCATACTCTGTTTACGCATGAACTTAGGATCAGTTAGACAACAGTTCTTCATCCCACCATCAAAATAGCTAGAAAAAACTGCTTGGGGCCTATTATCCCCATATTTCAATATTCTTGTTACAGTTCTCAATAGGCAGGGGTTCAAAACGCGCCTTGCCCTCAAAGGGCCAAATTGGTTCTTCATTGCACTACTCTTTAAGGTCTCTTTGACCATAGTAGGCAGTTGTTCGGGTTCTGGACAAAAAACTTTCTTGACATTATGTTTATCCTTATCTAAGAAGTTAGAATGAGGAGTTTCAACACAAAACAAAGAGGCTGGATAATTTAGAAGAAAAGAGACAGTGTTGGGGGAACCATTCCGGTCACCCCACCGAGCATATATGTAGGCAAACGTACCACTTGAACACAGGAATCCATGGCAATAAAGAGCTACAAAGTCTAGAGAGAGAGGAGATAACCTGATGTGGGTGGTCGGGCCAAATTCTCTACCGACGTTCCTTAGGAGAGAGCAGTATACTCTCTTGCGTTCTGTTTGAGTTTTGAGGCACCGGAAATCTTGCTGAGAGAAACGCCACCTCTCATCCTCCAACACCCCCCAGACGAACAGTGCATCGTAGCACCCGAAACTTGCTAACCCTTGCCCCTTCTTTGATTGAGGCTCTTTTATGTAGATCCCGATGTTCAAAGCGCAAGAGTCCGTTTGTGCCGGAACCGGGATCGCACCTTCGATGGGTCGCCTTTGCAGCGGAGGTTCAGACCAAATCATGGTTCTTCCGGCTTCAGCAGAGGGAGCGGCGCTCGGGATTTGGGGAGCCATCTCGCCAAATCCACACTTAGTAGATCTTTGTAGATCATACCCAACGAATTTGACTAAGCTTGCACAAAAGATTAGGTAGAAATTTGCTTGGGATCGAAGATTAGGTTTTCGATTTTTTGGCTTGGGGTACTGTTTGTCATGAGGGAGGGGGGTTTCACAAGGGAGGGTTTCAAAAGGGAGCGTTTTCTTCATTAGTATTGTACAACGGCCATCCATATTTGTTCATGCTTAATTTTGTCTGCATATACAGCATAATAGTGGAGTATATCCGATCGACTTGACAAGTTTTGCCGACTAGAAAGGTCTTGGTCTTGGTGTGCTGATTGTTAGATCCCCGCACACATGCATATACTCCACTTTTGACGCTAACACCGACATAAATAAATAATGCGTACTACACTGTTGCAAGAGTATTTATTTATCTCTAAATTGAAATTTTACCGTAATTATCAACTACTCAGATCTCGCCAACCAATAGGTATCTCGAATCGATCTGAGTTAAGAGTAAAAACATAAACCAGGGCGTACTTTGAGTAGGATATGGTCAAGTGACGGATAATCCTGGCTACATAGCTTAATTACATCAATTGAATCATAGAGATGGATATTAATTATTAGTATGTGCACACATTAGGCGACGGGCTGGATCCGTTGTTAATAATTCAGTATGCAGGCACAAATTAAGCTAAAGTTATAGTATATGATGCCTTTGGAGATAATCCTAATCTAACTTTAGCTTGTAAACGACGTGGAAATTAATTTCCTTGTTAAGTTTGACATGCAACGTGTGATTGCGGAAAGTATTAAGTTTGCAGAATACATAAAGAGGAGGATAAATAATGAAAAGAATTGAGGAGGATACGTATGAATGTTTAGGTGTGATGCTCACTTAATTCAGGCGTAGTACAAGGAGTAGAGCAGAGTACGAGTACGACTATGTAACACCACAGAGTCCAGGTTGTAATTGAAGAGAAAGTGGAGGACAAGATAGTCTATTTCAAGAAGAGTCCACGGTTCGTTGGATGGGCTCGACCCCACAGGATCCCCCCACCTCACACTCCCAATAAAAATCAAATTCCACAAAAATATCATCACATTGAACAAGAGGGGGGAGAGAGCACATACAGTAGTAGTAGCATAGCAAGCAAGGATCTCTGAAGAGGATCTGGTTGTTGTTGAGAGGGGATGAGGACGAGCAACCACGTGATCGGGGTGGTGAACTTCCTGACGTTCCTGCTGTCGATAGTGATCCTGGGGGGCGGGATCTGGCTGGCCACCCGCGCCAACACGACGGACTGCCTGCGCTTCCTGCAGTGGCCCCTGATCGTGATCGGGGCGGCCATCGCGGTGGTGTCCCTGGCCGGGTTCGCCGGCGCCTGCTACCGCAACACCTTCCTGATGTACATCTACATGTGGGCCATGTTCTTCATCCTGGCGGCCCTGGTGGGGTTCGTCATCTTCGCCTACGCCGTCACCGACAAGGGCTCCGGCCGCCCCATGTACAACCGCGCCTACTCCGACTACTACCTCCAGGACTACTCCGGCTGGCTCAAGGACCGCGTCTCCGACCCCGCCTACTGGGCCCAGATCAGCGCCTGCCTCCGCGACTCCGCCGCCTGCCCCAACCTCGCCCGCGACGTCAACGGCGCCCCCGAGACCGCCCAGATGTTCTATTCCCGCAGGATCTCCTCTGTTCAGGTCGGTACACCTTAATTTCCGCACTTCTTTTGGATTTCAAATTACTCAGATCTCCACTTCCATCCATTCCAACTCAACTCAACTCATTGAACTCAATTATTATTGCAGTTATTATGTGTATGCCCCCACTACGAAAAGATCCCATCTTTTATTTCTAGGTTCCGTAAATTGTCAAATTGGTTCTTGTGATACTGCTACCGCTGATGCATATGAATATCCCCTCTTTACTGCAATTCCCTTCCTTCCCCACACCACTCTTTCTTTTACTTTACTCTTTCTACTTTGAATCCGATTTCTTTTCCCCCACAACTTTTCCCCAAAAGAAGACTGCTTTTTTCCTCCTTTTCAAGTTTATAAAAGGTGTGCCCATATATATGTTATATGTATATGATGATGGTAGTGGTGATGAACGTAGTTTAAATTGATTTGGGTTATCCTTAAGACTGTGATATGCATACAACATAGGACTACTACTACTCTCTCTCTGCTAGTCTGGTGTACTGAAATACTTTAGTCCCGTAAAGTTATGATAAAATGACTACTCTAAAAGTCTCACTCCTCCATGTTTTCCAGATTCAAATCATGAATAATAATCATAATACGGAGTAGATTGTTTCAATGATCTGCTAATTAGAAAACAACCTATACCAAACCCCAGTGGCCCAGTGTCAAGAAGGTTCCTCCCCTTCATCATCATCGGTACATGTCCTTTGTTGGTATTCGGGTTATTTTTTTACATAAAACGCTGTACTGGTTAGGAAGTGATGGTGAAGTGGTCTTTCTTTATTAAATGGATTCTCTTTCACTTGTTTCTTTTTTATATCCTCATTATTATTATTGTTATTGTTATTATGATTGTGTTTTCAACCCTTTGGCTATTCAAGGGTTAAATAAGTTACGAACTTTCCCCAACTGATGGCGAGATGGGGTGGGGCCCGAAATCAATGCCAACTTCTGTAGCAAAGATAGAAATAAATATGGAACTTGGTTTATTTTAGTCTTTTTCTTGTCACATACAGTGGCTTTTCAGTTTTTAATTCATCCCTGTTGAAAGAAGAGGGATCCACAGAAACAGACATCTGAACTAATCTTATGAGCATCTTTGTCATACGAGTCCTTGATGTGGTATTGAACCATACCATTCAGATTCAAAGAGGGTTAGGCTTAGGCCCCTATCTTGTTCTCTCATTGTCCATTGCATCAGGGTCTGGGTGTCGTTTTTTGTTGTTATTGCTTATTTTTCCTGCTAAAAGCCTAAAAGTATAGGTTATTAGGTTTGAAGTGATAGATATAGTATCAGGTTCTGGGTGTTGAAAGTTGAAACCATTGCCACAAACACTTGGTAGACAAAAAAAAAAGAGGCAAATGTTATTTTAGCTTAGGGGTGTGCATACTGCATACAGTCTAGACAGAAAAAGGCTGTAAAGTCAGGGTCATGGATCAGGACATATTTTTGGTGGTCCGGTTCCATCTGGATTTAGGGTCTTACAAGAGATGGTTTGACTGATCATGTTTGTTGATGTTCAGTCTGGATGCTGCAAGCCGCCCTCAGAGTGCGGGTACGCGTACCAAAACGAGACGGTGTGGAACCCGATAGCGGGAGTGGCAACAACCAACATGGACTGCAACCGATGGAGCAACGACCAGAACCTGCTGTGCTACTCTTGCAATTCTTGCAAGGCAGGCGTTCTAGCCAGCCTCAAGAAGAGCTGGAGAAAGGTGTCGGTCATCAACATTGTCGTACTCATCTTGCTCGTCATCTTCTACGTGGTCGCCTACGCTGCGCTCAGGAACAACAAGAGGATGGACAACGACGAGCCCTATGGCGAGGCCCGCATGACCAAATCCCAGCCCGCCAGAATACACTTCTAATTAAAAACCACTAGCTTCTTTGGTTTGGTTTGGTTTGGTTAAGGTGGCTCTCGCTCTTATCACCTCAGTATCTGTAATTCATTTGGTTGGACAACCTGTTATTCAGATTTTAGGGTATGTATTTTTCTCTCTTTAAACTGTGGGAGGTTTCGTGTAATTAATTCTGCGTGTATACAGAACAAGGTTGAAACTTTTTCGTTGTTTTAAATTAAAACTCGGGTGTTTTGCTGTGAACATTTGGCATGAATTGATATGGAATTGTAGGGGGTTCCACGAATTCGGAAGTCCCTCCAGGTGTATGGAGCTTCAAGATTTCCAATCGGGTCGAGAAAACCCCCAAATTCGTCTTCATCTTCTTGCTGATTTTTCTCGTGTCCTTTGGGATTTGCTTAACGCTAAAAATTGAATCTTGAGGATCCTGTTTCGGGGCCTTTTGCATTTGCTTGTGACAGGAGATTCGCCTTGCAACTTGGGCCTTCCCAGGGAGATTCACCGCTTCGGATCGACTTCTATCTTACACGCCATTAGGAGACAATGGTTCAGATGAAGGAATTGTATCCCTTTGAATTGTTTCTCTCTTTTTTCCTTCCCACATTATTTCATTTTGCTTGCATTCAATTTGTTCTTATGCATTCTTCCTCAAGTTTGCGGGCTATATCATATATGATGATATGGTTTGTATTCAATTCAAAGGAAGGATGTCTTGTTTTGCCAATAGAAAACAAAATTGGAAGGATAGTTTTATTGGTGCAGACTGCAGATATTTTCCTTAACTCGTCGCTCCCTTTTTTGGCTGTTCGGTTGGTTTCCAGTCGAATTGTGATGCCTGTGTCACTAGAAGAGGTGAACAATGAAATGCTAATTAAATAAGTTTGATGATTATTTTGGTGCAAAATGACCTTGCTCTGATTGCTCCTATGTGGATGGATCCGTAGTATGAGGTAGCACAGATGTACATGGTGATGAAAATGCAACAAGACAATGCTACTAGCCATGAAGGCGTTCAAGTCCTGGAAAACCGACCTTTTGAAGATGAAGTCTTAGGAAAGGGTCATTTTACGTCTAAACTGTATCGTTTCCAGAGGTAAGAATTCAAAATGCAAAATACCAAGGCTGTTTAGTTTTTTAACTTCGTCATCATGCTTTGCCCTTTCATACTCCTAAGGCTTCTTTGTTTTTTAACCTTGATGATGGCTCTAGCAAAGTTCCATCTTGGCTTACTAGTTTCGCCCCAGTTGATGCTCTTGTCATGCAAGAAGAAGCTTGGAATGCGTATCCGAGATGCAAATCAGGTTCTCATTCCCCTCATTCGTCGTCTCTCATTTCTTCTCAAATCCTCTGCTTGGAACTAACTACACTGACTCAATTGCATGTTCTATCTTGTTTTGGTCATGGCCCGGAATTGGATGCTTAATTACTCGTATGTATGTAGTGATCAAGGTAAGCTACATTTCATCATGGAATGATCCAACTGATTGGGGTCTTCTTACATTGTACTGAGCGATTCTCGCATGTGCAGTGCCCATATTTCAACAAGCTGCTCCTTACCATTGAAACCGTTCATGTGGCTGATAATGGACACTCAGAAAATGTATGTCTCAACTCTTTTTTTTCAGAGATTCTTGATTACTATGTGTTTGCTTGAAGTTTGGCATGGTCTTATTCTCTTTTGAATCTGGTCCGGCAACGGCAACTAACTGGGCAGGTTCATAGGCTAAGTGAAGGGCAATTAGCAATGAGGCAGGTGGAATTCATTGATATTGCTTCGTCATTGAGCGATTATTGGAGCTACTTGGTTGGATGCTGTGACGTTGACTTGTCTGAGTTCAGATCATCTAGGACTGATCGTGGCCCTCTGTTGGAAGGATGGAGAGTAAGATCCTTATATACATACGGATGGAGCCATAAATAATCTCTCTGGCCTTAAATGCTAGTAATTACTTATAGATTCGATTCATGTGGAGCAGGATCAATGCAGTCCAGTTATGACTGCATACAAACTAGTGACGGTGAATGCCCCATACTGGGGATTCGGTAAACGGATCGAGCAAAGTGTGATTGCCGTAAGTATCTTGTTGAGCCTTTCTAGTTTGGAAACTAGCTAGCTAGCTAACTTGTTACCACGGATGATGATGATGATGAAGAATTGAAAATTGAAGAGGTAGGCTTATATGTATACTAGCTGTGATTGTTGCAGGGTGAAAGAGCACTTTTCTTAGAGACTCATCGCCATTGCTTTTCCTGGATTGATGAGTGGTACGGAATGACAAGTTCAGAGCTTCGGGAGCTAGAGAAAGAATGTGACGCCTTATCAATTGAGGTAACAACCACTAGCTCCATCACTTGCGCTTCCATTTTCATCAATTGATATTGGGGGTTTGTCTAATGCTGATGATGATGATGGATGGGCTTGTACTGTACGTAAAATGATGTTTTTTTTGAAAGACACAGGAAAGCTCAGAGTCTAGTATAGCAAAAGCCAAAGAAGCTCTGGAGTACAAGAGGTTTAATCACACCCCCTTGCTGGGGTCTAATGAACAGATGCTCGGTTGTCCCAACTCATGAACCTCCATCAAATAATACATACATACATACATACATACATGATCGATTTAATGCAACTATTTACTTGGTGCATTAAATGCCAAGATCCAAAGACACCCTTTATATCAGTATCACATAATTAATTTGTAACACGTACGTACGTATGTACCTACTGAAATAGTGTTATTCTTGCATCTATATATATATCATGCATGGTAAATTTGTGTAATTTTCACAAACATTTGTAGTTAGAAACAGCTCCTGATCTTCGGGATGCTTGTCAATTTTGGAAATAAGAGAGCAGCAAATTGTAGTCAGCGAGCTAGCTAGTTATAATTAAAAGACAGTTCACAGAGTGTATGTACAACCTAGCTAGCTTCTTGAGTTTGGATTATGTATCAATCAATTCTTCCTGTCAATTTGGTTTTCCACTTGCGTATTTGAAAGTTTTTCTTGTTCTTGTTGGTCTTGTGTGTCAACATGCACAAGTTGAACATAAAGAGCTAGAGTAACAGATCGATCGAAGACGTACAATCACACTAGTCAAGTAAGTTATCAGAATGAGACATACTGTTATTTTAGTCTTGTCGTTGAAAGAGGTCATAATTTTATTTAATAGTAGAGGTGGTTAAGTAGTCAACATGAGATGTTTGTAAAGGTGGAAAAATAATAGTTTTCAGCTTTTTCGATCCTTTACTTTTCAAGGAAATTATGAGGAGTGGGTGCGAAGGAAGTTGTACGCCATTGCAGTATAGCTAGCACCCCTGTCCCCCACTCTTACATTGATCGAATTGGAAGGTTTCCGCTTATTTTAGTTGACCCACAAAAGTAAAAAAATTTCAACTTAAGTGGGTCAATGTTGTTCCCGCTACAGTAATATAATTTGGGCCCGAACTGAACTGTGTAATTTCCTATATAAGTAAGTAAATAAACTCTCTGGGGTTGGTTCTCCTAGTTAATTTACCCACCACCACCACCACCACCACCACTCTCGATCGGGAAGTCCAAAAATTCACCGGCCCCTGTTGTAATTTGCAGCTGTCCGGATCGGAACACAAATATATATTTTATAGAATGGAGGGCGTGAAGGGCTGCATGGTCTCTTCCCCCTCGTGCGATTACACGGTTACACCGGCAGTGGTGGTGAGCCCCTGCGCCGCCTGTAAGATACTCCGGCGGAGGTGCGCAGAGAGGTGCGTGCTGGCCCCTTACTTCCCACCCACCGATCCCTTCAAGTTCACCGTCGCTCATCGCGTTTTCGGCGCTAGCAACATCATTAAGCTCCTCCAGGTACGTACGCAACATCATCACGAACAAATCCTCCCACGTACTACATTTACGGTACCACATATATACAAGCCTGCATGCATGAAATGCTAGACGTACTATTGATTAATCCTAGGTAGCTATATATTATGTGTATGAGGACGAGATCGGTGGCTCTTCCATGCGTATGCCTGCCGGCGGTGGCGGAGCCAGAGCTTTTATGAATGGGGATCACAATTGAAATATATGATATTAAAATCTGTTTTTTTATTTTGTGCCCTAAGGTCACATAATAAGCATTCAAAAACTAAAGCTAAAACCCTAAAATGGAAATAGTGAACCCGTCGTAAAGAAATTAGAGAAACCAAAAATTTTAAATTTATAAATTCTTTCTATTACTAGACTCTTATAGTGCATTGTACAAAAATCGTATTAAAAATTAAATAATAAATAGTAGTATTTTCTTGACATTAGTTTAAGCTCAAAACAAGAAATGAAAATAAATGATGGTAAAATGAATTAGGAAATAAATAAAAGCTTAGGGCATGGAAGATTGGAAGATGGTAAGTTTAAAACATGGTTAGTTTACAAATAAGAAAGGGGATGTTTTTGCTGGAAAAAAAATGAAGGGGGATTTTTAGAACAAAAAAATACTCTGTATAAGAAAGGGGATTACATATTTACATGGGAATATGGGATGATGGGACCAACAAATTAAAAAAAGGGAATGTACGTTAATACACGCAGCAAGACAAAAACAATTGCCCTCTGCCTCTACCAAGAATTGAACACGGGTGGATTTTAACAAATGCTCAAACATTACCAGTTGTGCTAATTGCTCTATGGGTATATTTATTTCCCAACTATAAATATAATACCTCCATTTAATAAAAATATATACTATGGGTCACCGGACCCCTCAGGACCCCCCAGTTCCGCCCCTGCCTGCCGGGACGTACGTACATGTTTTCAGAAAAGCAGAGTCTATATACTACTGTAGTAGCATGTTGTCAAATTTCAACCCTTTAATTTGTTTTAGGCAAAGGCCTTCCATTCAATTTCCCTCCCAGCTTAATTAGCCTTGTATTGTAAGCTAGTGAAGATTGTTTAACTTCCATGCAATGCATCGGAACAAGGGCCAACTACCCAATTAATTAAGAACGATTTTACCAGTTTCTCTCGATGTAGCTAGACAGCCACAATCAATCATTTTGTTTCCGGCCCGGCCAAAATATATTGCCTTGTTTAATTTGATACCTTGACCTTTTTTCTGCCCTTGTCACTTTCTCTTTTACCTCTTGTTCAATTCTTGAGATGGATTGATGTTGGTGGTTATGAAATGACCATTAGTTTAAAACACACCATGATTAGTGAAAAGTAAAATCTTCTACAATCTTTGTAGGTAGCACCTGTGGGCCCTTCTAGTATATATGCTTATCCAATCATCAATAAAGTAGAGATGGGCAAATAATGCCTTCTTAATTCAGAAACAATGAATAAATATAGAATGCGTTATTATTTCATTCATGCTGTACGTGATGAATTATAATTATCCGGGCGCGCGTGGTGGTGACATGCAGGAGCTACCGGAGTCACAAAGGACAGATGCAGTGAGCAGCATGGTGTACGAGGCAAATGCGAGGATAAGGGACCCAGTGTACGGGTGCGCAGGTGCCATCTGTCACCTCCAGAAGCAGGTGAATGAGCTGCAGGCCCAGCTAGCCAAGGGCCAGGCCGAGCTCCTCAACATGCGTTGCCAGCACGCCTACCTCCTCGCCCTCCTCCAGATCTGCACCCTTGAAATGGGCCAACAACTGCCCCAGTCCCCCGACTCCGACTCCCCGTCCGCCCTCTTCGTCGATAACGCTGCCCTAGGCTCCACGTGGGACCCACTCTGGACCTAATTAATTACTCCTAATTAATCATATATAGAGACCAATGAAATCTCCCACTCGAGAGAAAGAGGAGAATATGCGTACGATATATCATATCTAGAGACCACTAGCTAGCTAGCTAGAGTGGCCAATGTTTATTTACTTGTTTTTGGTTACCTAAACTCGATCACGTACTTGTTGTTAGTACACAAAAAATGCCGTGTACAAGTTTCAACTCCTTCTTTAATGACCTTCTTCTTCAAGCTTCTTCTCCCAGCCTCTTCGCCTTCAATGACCTGCAAAACAATGGACCAAGGGGCGAGCGACCCCCAATCTACCTCCGATGCTTAAGTCAGTAAGGGCAATGTTGATCAAAGACGTCAGGCAAGGCTAGGGCATAGAACTTAGCGCTTACCTTTCACATGGATTACATGTATATTTATAGAGGAGAAGGACAGAGGGGGGCGCGCGCCTAGGGTTAGGGCGATGCCTTGCTCCCTAAGTCAACCAAATATTCTATCCCAGGCGAGGATAAGATTCTCCTCCATAAATAATATCTTATCTAGAGTAACTACCCTATTAAAGGATAAAGCATAATAAATATGGATAGCAAAATAAATAAGATAGAGAAATAAATGCTAACTAATTGATATGGAAATATGCCCGCCCACAATTGCCCCCTCCGGAACCCTGTACTCGTATACCCCATACTATCCTGTGTACAGGGGCCGGAGCTTAAGCGGTGTAATAACCGCTATTTTTATAAATAAGAGAAATAAAGTTTTCTTAAAATTCTTATGCGTACAATGTCGTCAATAGCAAATCCCTCGCCCATTTGAGTGAAAAACTCGTTCAAATTCAATTATGGAAAAAACGAGCCCTTAGATTAAATTATTATTTTAAAATAAATTATTTAAGAATATAAGGAGAAAAAAAAAAAAAAATTTAATGTTAGAAGGATACATTCTAATGAGGCCGATTTTGTTGACCAAATCCAAAATCTTGAACTGAAATTTCGGCAGTCCTTCACCGATGGATTCATGCCAGCACAACCATCTCTGCTCAATTGGAATCCAGAAAATCTTACCCATCATCATTACACCCATTTCCCATATCTACTTAAATAATTACTCTGAGATAAGCTAGTAAACCCACCCTCCCCGTTTCCCTTGCTCTGTTCCATTCGGTGGGAAACCGAAACCCATCTGTCCGTCTCCGCTCGTCACTGCAGCCGCCATCTTTCTCGTCGTCGGGAGCCGCCAGGCTCATCGGGAAACAGCCAACTCGCCGTCGGCTCATCCTCGATCGTCCCTGCTCACCGTAGCCACCAGCCGCTCGCCACCCTGCCCGTCGCCAGGTGCCGGCCGAAGGTTGCTGTCGGCGCCAAGCGTAGCCGTCGTCGTTGCTGCTGTGTCGTTGTTGCTGTCGTCGTCGGTCGCCATTGTCGTCGTTGTTCGGTGTTGTCGTTGTAGCCGAACTGTGCTGCGTGAAAACAGAGCAAAATCGAAGGCAAGCAACCTTTTGTTTATTTTGTTACGTATGGGCTTTGTTTTTTATTAGTCTTAAAGCTTGATTAGGCCCATTTGATTAACCCAAAAAGGCAAATGAATACACTTTAGTCAGCCTATGACTAATTGACCCACAAGTCCTAACCCATATACATGCACCCATACGAATCTGAATTTGCTAACATTATCAATACCCAACATGTAATAAAAGGTAAATATTTAATTAAGTAACCCAATTAGTTTAATCCCCTAATTTAATTCTCCTTGCCTAAAAAGATCACGTACACTATTTGTGAATGATCCACTTAACTAATTTTTTAATAAAAGGTTAAGCCTTAAGTTATATGTAGGACTATAATAGCTTATAAATCTCGAGGAATGATTTTTAGAAAGTATAAACCCATATATTTGGCGTACTCATGTGTCGATCGACTCAAATAGATATTTAGACCAATTTCACCCTTGGAACCATGATAGCACGATGTTAATTAAACAACATATTCATTTAGTATAGTTCGTAACTCATCAATATAAGAAGTTAGATTTTGATAAAAATATAAGATTAATGGGTATGACTATGTAAGTATGAAACTTGCTTAAAAGGCCAAGTCATAAATAAGAAGTAAAACTAAGTAATTAACTAATTTACCCTTACCACGAAATATTATGTTATTAATATTGAAAAACTCAAAATCATTTTTATATAGAGTTTAAGAAACGTTTTCTTGAACGTCGAGTAGTAATTATAAACCATCAACGAAAAATAGTTTATCCTCACTTCTCGGATCTTTATAAGGAATATGTTAATGAGAGAAAATATTTTCTTTAGATCAAGAAACAAATTAGATATTAATTTATCTCGTTATCGCTTTGGAACCGTATCCAAATTAGGTTAAGTGCTCGAGTCGCCGTAAGCTCGTGAAACAACTCCGTAGGACTCGAACTCTACAAATCAAAGGCAAGTGGATGGTTCTCTTTTCATATCCTCTTTATATTCGATAATGTTAATTCATTTCCTCCGTTATCATATCCATATAATTGTTGGGAACGCCTTGTTTGCTTAAAAATGAACCTAGGATAATTATTGTTAGAAATAATGACTTCATTGTTATATTACTATTATTTCTGCACTACGTTAGTACTTGGACTTAGGACCGATTGATTGCGACCTTTACGTGTTTAAATGTCTCGTTTGAGACTTTGCAATGGACTAGAATAGGGATTAGGCGTGAGAGCTCGTCTCTGAAACACCTCTCAAAAACGTATTAGGATGTACCTATACCCTAATACTGGGTCATGACTCTGCCCGCTCTACCGCTCAGAGGGGTGATAGCACCCTAGCTAGGTGCTCAACTATGTGGCTCTAGGCTCGCTCAAGGGGTCGCCGCATATAAAAATCATTAATTGAATTGTTGAATGGATATTCCTCGGGTGGCCCTTGACTCTTATGAGTTGCCACATCCGAAAATCGTTAAAACAAGATGTATTGGGTGTGGCCCTTGACTCTTATGAGTTGCCACATCCGAAAATCGTTAAAACAAGATGTATTGGGTGTGGCCCTTGACTCTTATGAGTTGCTACATCCGGAAATCGTTAAAATAAAATGTATTGTTGTATTACTCGGAGAAGATAAGTTGATGACGGTTTTTACTAAACTTTGATGTGCATTAATAAGTTCCCAACAACAATCTTAATCATCTCTCGTTCCTAGGAATCACTTTCTTGTGATTTCCTAGGTTCAAAAGAAAGCTTGTTCTTCACCTCCCTTCGGATTTGTTCCTTTTAATATCATCTGATTGAATTCGAATAAAGCCTCGTTCTTCAAA